>RCUC01122310.1:0-20934 GCA_003697995.1 Taxidea taxus jeffersonii | reverse complement strand
TAAATTATGAATCAGCACTTAAATGGTTAACCCTATTTTTTCACAGGACACTTTTGTGCCACTAAATAGATGCTACAACTATGCAGCCAAAAGACATATCTACATTGTTGTATTCATTATAACGTGCAGCATTTAATTAATGCACAGAATGCGGATTTCCCCCAAGGGTGCCCACTGTGGATAGCGTTTAAATATAATCACAATAAATCTTCTTATCCTTGTTATTTAAAACATTCATCATTAAAAATCTGAGTTTTCCTGAAATACTATCCCTTCCAGATCTCATTTCAGAAAAGTCATGCTTGAAGAGAACAACAATAAAATGGGTCCAAAAAAAAATTTTAGTTGAAAGTTATGAAGACACTTTCATAGTCTGCCACTTACCGTTGTGTGTGCAAGCCAAGGACATTTTTTTTAATGATTTTACAGTTATCTAATTTACTGTTTGTAATATAGGGAAGTTCATTTATTCTCCAGGCATCTGAGCTTTATCTATCTTGGTGAGATTTTTATGATTTGCCCAACAAATTAAAATATTTCAGGAAGAATAAATAATGAAATAAAGAAATAAAGTGAGTCTGAAAAATCAGAAAATAAGAATATAGCAGTTTAAGTAGAGCAACTCTAGCAAGAATATTATATATAAATATTATATATATACTGTCATGAGCCATCTATATTAAATTTGAGTTATCTTTTTAAATAACAATAATAACCCATTGTCACATTCTGATTTAGCTTATTAAGCTATTTTCAAATACAAACACAAACAGAAATGATAGAGTAAATAGTAATACTATACCAGATCACTAAATACTAATGATAAGTTTGTACACAAGTAGGTATTTTCAGTAGAAAAGTAAGCATTTTCTAAGGTTATTATATTTAAAGGCATGGTGTATAAAAAAGCCCTAGAAACCATCTGAAGCTTACCATTGCATTAGATAATAAATTTTTAAGTTTTTGCATAACTTTGAAGAAGCCTATAAAATATAGAGTATGTAGTGTTACAGTGTTCATGACCTTAAATCAGAGAGCAACCAGAGTCCAGTAGTTTGGAGTTAGAGACAAAGATATCCAAGTTCTTTTTATAAGTTATTCTTTCATTTCTCATTTGTTAACTAAATTTTGCAAAAATTCTAGGTCACCTGATGAATTAGTTCATTTATTTTGATGAGGTATATACAGCAATCTGTGAAAGATAAAACCCCTTTAAGCATTGCAAGTTCCTAAGCATGAATGGTATTCCTGACAACAACCTAGTAATCAAGCCTTGCAAAGCTGTAGCTTGGAAAATTTGTTTTATTTCTTCCTCTCGTGGACATTTTCAATTAAATATAAAGATTTTTTGCTTCACATGGTGGTTTTAAATTGGTATTTCATCATTTTATGTATTGCTGGCACTGGCTCTGGGTTATTTAGCATTTATTAATAATTTCCATTTTGACCTTTCCCAGGTTTTGCTATTTATTAGGTGTTTTTGCACTATTGCAGAGATGACTGAGTAGAATTGGGGAATTTTTTTACCCCTTTTTAAAACTTCATACTTTAAATTATTTTTACATTGACCTTTAAAGTTGGTATGTAGCTAAGATTTGAAAGTTCTGTTTAAAAACCACCCTGCTGAAACCTCAGACAATCCCCAAAGTTCAAAACAGATTGGCTGGCGGATGGATGAAAGCAAAGGCGAGCAGGAAGAGGAGAGAGAAGGCAGAAAGGAGCTGGGAATGTCGGGAGAGGGAGGACTTTGCCTTGCTCCCCATGACCACCTGTTCTCTAAATCATTACTGGCTTAGGAAGGCGGGAAGCACACTGTGTGTAAATAAGTTGTGTTTGATGGAAAGTGACTTCTGAATACTTTGGAGTGTATTTGGAGAAGGGGCATTTTATTTTTCCATTTTGTTTATTCTACCTTGAATGGATTGCCCTATTTTCCCTTAGTTAATTTCATAAAACAGGTCAGATTCGTTCCAGGTTAAAGTCTGTGGGATATTCAGGTTTTCAGGGTGCAGTCACTGATGGGTTTATGTTCTGTGCTTGGTTCATACTTGGAGTTCCAATGCCAGAGATGACAAAATGGCTCAAAGAACAAAGGCTGCCTGACATGAGGTCAAAAGGATTATAATTCTTTTATTGCTTGTGGCCAATAAAAGCCATAAACACAACTAATTGTGTTCTGCCGAATCCCATAAGAGAGTGGAGCAATGCTCTTCTTAATTTGGAATTGTTCCTGACTGCTCATATTTTTCCAAGGCTTGGCATCGGCAAGAAACTATTTGTTACCTGCATGTTCTAATGGACAACAACGTTCTCTTTTTCTTCATTAAAGTGTCATCCAATGAAAGATGAAATCTTGTTTTTAATCAAGCAGCAAAGTGTAGGTGATTATATGTAACAAAAGAGTTTGGTGTTTATAGGGCTATTTAAAATAAAAAGGCATCATTGACTGAGATAAACTATTGCATAAATAACCCATGCGTAGTAATAAAATGGCCTATTATGTGACGGATGGTGCCCAAGAGTTCCAGTTTCACTGAAGAGCTATATTTCAAATTTTAATTCCATTTACCCTCTCTTCTCCTATCTTTGAAGTGTGGACACTGTATCTCGAGTTAAGCTTAGAAATATGCCGTTGGGGCACCTGGGTGACTCAGTGGGTTAAGCTGCTGCCTTCGGCTCAGGTCATGATCTCAGGGTCCTGGGATCGAGTCCCACATTGGGCTCTCTGCTCGGCAGGGAGCCTGCTTCCCCTCCACTCTCTCTGCCTGCCTCTCTGCGTACTTCTGATCTCTCTATCTGTCAAACAAATAAATAAAATCTTTAAAAAAAAATTAAAAAAAGAAATATGCCGTTGAACCATCATTGCTAAAATATTTGGCAAAACTGTGAAACATATATGTTGTCTTTGTAAAAATTAACAATCTGTGTTGATTTTGAGTTTCAAAAGTGAATTCTCCAAACTCTGCTAGAGTGTTCTGCCAGGTATCGTGCTCCAGATACAATTCACCATGAGTCACATGCAGACTTCCTATGCTCAGGCCTTCCTAGGAGCCTGTGTCTTTCCTCCCTTGGCTCTACTGTGTTCGCTCTATTTTGAAAAAACCTAATGTTGCTACTAACTTTGGGAATGTACACGTGCAGAAGGAGGCAGGGTTATGTGTATTTGAGTGAATTAACTGTTATACTGGTAGGACTGGAATCTGATGGGCTCTGTCATATTTTCTTTTTAAAAATAACTTGCTAAGGTAAAATTTACACAACATGAAGTTCACCATCTTAAAGTGACAGTGAAGCAGCATTGGATACATTTGCAGTGCTGTGCAACTACAGTCTCTCCGTAGTTCCAAAACATTTCTGTCCCTCCCCAGTAAGACGCTGAGCCCGGTGGGTAGTTTCTCCTCACTCTCCTCCAGCCCCAGAGCACAGCAACCACTAGCCTGAGTTTCTGTCTCTATGGATTCATCTATTCTAGATATTTCATGTATACGCAGCCATAGACGTGTCATTGTTTTGTGTCTGGTTTCTTTCACTGAGTATAATGTTTCAGAGGCTTATCTTTTCCCGTAAGAAAACACGTATTCATTACTAAATTATGCTTATCCTCAAAATGTTTGAGAGAGGACATAACACATGCTGTTAGTCCAGATAGACCCGGGGCGAAATCTTCCAGTTTCCAATGACCGTGCTTGGGATATGTATGGTGCATGTTATTTCACCTTTCTGGGCCACATGCTCTTGCACATAGTTAAGAGAGAAATATCTGCTTAACAGGACGATTTTAAGGAATAAGTGACATAGATTTAAAAAGTTCCAGAAGGTACGAGGTCTTTGATTTTTATTCCACTTGGCTTAGCAGAGATAAAATTGTTGCAATATCTTCACAATTCAATGACTTGACCAATATTCACTCAAATGTTTCTGTCAATATCTATTGCCATGTAGGTAAGGTAATAATAAATATCACTCATTTTGCATATATAAACTTTGTTATTATTTTTATTCTATCTATAAAGATATTCTAATGTTTTTTTTTTTAATATTTTCTTTCTTTCTTTCTTCCTTTATTCCTTTCTTTCTTTCTTTCAGAGGGAAAGAGAGAGCAGCTGGGGGGAAGGGAGGGGCAGTGGGAGAGGGACAAAGAGAATCTCAAGTGGTCTCCATGCTGAGTGTAGAACATCCATGGGACTGGATCCCGTGATCATGAGATCATGAGCTGAGCTGAAACCAGGAGTCGGACTCTTAACTGACTGAGCCACCCAGGTGTTCCTTTAATGATTTTATTTCATAAATTTTAGTAAAAGGACAGCTTAATGGAAATTACCTGTAAAAAATCACAACATTGCTGTTTGGTTTGCAGCCCACTTTGCTTGATTTGCAATACTTTAAAAATTTTTTTCATTCTCACCCATTTTACAAGATTTCTATGTTAATGATGAAATTCTTCCACAGAAGACAATGTATTCCTTAGGAGAGAAATTTCAACAAAAGCAAAGCGACATTAAGCCGCAAGGCTGTTTCTGCTTTACATTGAGATTGTTATTCAAAATTACACACACAGTTAAATTGCTTTTATCTAAGCTAAAGAAAAAATCAATTTTATAGGCTTGATTATGACACACAGGACAGTACGGTTTTATTTTTGTAAAATGGAATCTGGTATTTGGTCTTGTATTTGGAAATGGTCAAGCTCACCCTAATGTTTATGCCTCCACAGTACATCAGAGCAGAAGGACTCTAAGTATAGATTGTAATTATAAAGACCAAACTGTAATTATAAAGACCAAACAGAAAACAGTCAGGGCCTGTTTTCTGGAAATTTTAAATAAGGGACTCTCTCTGCATTGTGTTCAGGTATATACTGATTTTTTTTGTTCTTATTGAACATTTCTGTGGTTAATTTTTATTTGTATTGCTTCTTTTTTCTTATAACTTTATATTTTAGTTCATATCTTGTTAGTCCATGACTCATTTGATACATTTGTGGAAATTTAATCTGTTTTATGTCATTTTACATGATAATTTTATTGAAATATTTCATCTGAAATTCCTTTGAAGCCCATGAGAGATGAAATATCTTTTTTTATACTGTTTTATCAAATTTTATGATGATCCTCCCTCAAGGAATATCACACACACACACACATTCTCAAACAACAACAACAAAAACAAAATAAAGTTGCATTCCCTGATTTCTAAACTAGCAAGTGAAACATAATTTCCCTCTTAGCTTAACTGTATGCTATCAGTTCTCAAGTCTTTTTTCCATAAAATGTCATTTCTTTAGGATGAATGACCACCCATCACCAAATTATACTTCAGGATCACAGTTACTTAATAAAGTACTTATCAGGTTGATTTTTTAAAGCTGGGAAAATAGTTATGGAACATATTTACTGTTGGCATTTACTCAAACCTCTCAGCTCAAGATTTTGTTTCTAAAATAGAAATAATATCAAGCAATATGACTGTATACAGTTAGTAATATAAATAAAGTGTGTGATCTATCTTCCATATGTATGCACCAGATGCATACATATTAAAAATATGTTAATTTTCTCCCCTGGAAGCACATTTTATATATTCCACATCATACTTCATTACAATATGTATAATGATAAAATATATGTACAGTTTTTAAATGAAACTTCAAGGGAAGATTATGCTAAAACTCAAATGTCTTCATGCTTATTATGCACTTGTCACCAATCTAAAAATTATTTAAAGGTTAGTTTTCTAATCTAATTGCACAGCTAAGAGTTTAAGGTCATCATAATGCTAGAGTTGAAAAAAAAATAGTCTTCTAGTCTTGACAGATACAAGAAGCAGAGACAGGAAGGGACTAATTTGAATCATACATAAATACAAAGTAAAATAAAATAAATGGTCTCGATGATGATACACAGGCAATAAGATCAGTTTTGATGTCCCAAGTTAGGAAAAAAAAAAATCTTTAAAAGGAATTAAGTTATCATTTTGAATAGTAGCCGAAAAATGTTCTTTCACTTTGAATAAAGCTACCAAGCCAAGGAGAGTAAGATATGAGTCTGAATTCGGCTCACAATAAGGTGAGATTTATCAGGGTTCCATAAAAGTGGGGTTAGCCAAGATTTTAAAGATGCAGAGGATAATCTTAATATCAGGACTCACAGAAAAATACTACCACTGTATGAAAATGATCCCTTAATTATGGACTCTGGATCTTAATTCCAAGGGCATTTTACAGCTGAATCCATTTTTGAACCTTATCATAATTACGGGAGGGAAAAATCAGACTGTCAACAATTGCCTGCGTGTGATGAGGCACTTATCTTTTGATGTTCAGTTACCTTCTGCTTGTTAACCTTGTCGTGGAGGGCCACTGCGGAAGCGGCAACCAATGCAACCCCCCGTAATTACTGTAGTCACTGGAGGCAGGCCGTTCTACCCCACCGTCAACCTTGTGCAACTCAAGGAAAACACAAACATGGCCCGGCGCAGACAAATTAGGCATGAACAAATGTTTCACATTAAGTGAGTTAAAGGACCTTGCTGAAAATTACAAGGGCTGCTTAGGAAAGCAATGAATCCCATTATGGAAGTAATAGGTCTAAAAGAAAGCAGCTTGTTGGGGATCCATATAGAGCCCCAGGATGTGGACTCCTTGGTGAGAGCAGGTCCCATCCTGAACCCGGTTCTCCAGCACAACCCTCTCAGGAAGGAGTAATCAAAGTCATGAGCTGGAGACTGCTCACCTAGAAATGTAATTAGAAAATAAAATACTGTTTTGTGTTACCTCAAGCAATTTTGCTATGAAAAACCGGGAAGAAAACAATCTTACATTTCATTCTGAGTTTAAAAAAGCTCTATCTTTCTGACAATGCCTGATTTGAATTCATAGACTGCACGTTATAGGGCATATGTGGACATTTATACCTCTATCAGAAATTATTTCCACATTACGATAAATAGGCTTGGGATACAGGGGCTTCTAAATAACTATCTTTATGAAATATATTATTTTAATATGCATTTTTCCTGCCTTCCACTTCACTGGCAGGTGGGCGAGAGGTTCCTATTCTTTAAGCAGGAATGAGACTGGGCAGTGCTCCATTTAGCTCTTTCTCCTGCTTCAGTGATAATGTAATTCATAGGAAATTCTGCCTTAACTCTGCTTTGTAGTATTTTCTAACAGCTTGCTACACTCTGAAAAAGTGCAATTTTATTCAAGTCCATTCTGTCATGGAAAAAATAATAAAATGGAAGTGGGGAAAGCAGGAGTGAAGATATATGCAACACACAAGCAAAAATACATCAGTAGAAGGGTTTAACAGAAAATGAAGTCAGCAGGGGTCTGTGTTATGTACCACCATGAAAAAAAACAGAAGACAGATCACCACCACCCTATGTTTTGCAGGTTTCCATTAAGGGAGTTTGTGTGTGTGAGAGTAAATGGTCTTTTAAGTTGAGCCTTTTTGTGGTTTGACTGTAAAAAATGCCATCGAGGATGTGGAGAAAGGGGAACATTTTTGCACTGTTGGTGGGAATGCAAACTGAGCAGCCACTCTGGAAAACAGTGTGGAGGTTCCTTGAAAAGTTAAAAATAGAACTATCCTATGATCCAGCAATTGCACTACTGGGTGTTTACCCAAAAGATACAAAAATACTAATTCAAAGGGGCACCTGCCCCCCAGGGTTTATAGCAGTATTATCAACAATAGCCAAATTGTGCAAAGAGCCCAAGTGTCCATCGACCAATGAATGGATAAAGATGTGGTGTATATACACAATGGAATACGACTCAGCCATCAAAAAGAATGAAAGCTTGCCATTTGTAACGACCTGGATGGAGCTTGAGAGTATAATGCTGAGTGAAATAAGTCAGAGAAAGACAAATGCCATATGATTTCACTCACGTGTGGAATTTAAGAAAAAACAAATGAGCAAAGGGGAAAAAAAAGACAGAGGGAGGCAAACCAAGAAACAGACTCTTAGCGATAGAGAACAAAGTAATGGTTATTGGAGGGGAGAGGAGAGGGGGAATAGGTTATGTAGGTGATGGGGATTAAGGAGGGCACATGTTGTGATAAGCACTGGGTGTTGTATGGAAGTGTTAAATCACTCTATTGTACATCTGACACTAAATTACACCATAAGCTAATATACCATATGCTAACTGGACTTAAACAAAAACTTCAAAAAAGATAGAATATATAGACATTGCTCCTGCCCTATGGTTCTAGTGCTGCAGTCTAGTTGATGCTGCCTGTTTCTAAATATATTGCAAAAGTTAAAAAAAGATAAAATAAAAGTTATCAGTTTAATACCCTGAGTTTTATACTAACATGTTGTTATATTTTTTAATGATAAACTGAATCAGAAGGAAAAAATCAGATGAGTTGAAAGAAGAATCGATTACCTAATCTGTCCCAATTTTATCAGTTGTTCCTGTGATATAGGATATATTGTTGATACTTGTGAATGTCTTTCTTCCTTTTTTCTTTTGATCTGTGGGCCCTCTTGGTGAGCAATAAAAGCATCCACTTTTTCTTCCCATTTTCACATTTCAGTTAAAAAAAACCTTCCTGGGCGCCTGGGTGGCTCAGTGGGTTAAGCACAGGCCTTCAGCTCAGGTCATGATTTCAAGGTTCTGGGATCGAGCCCCGCTCATGCTCTCTGCTCAGCAGGAAGCCTGCTTCCCTCTCTCTCTCTGCCTGCCTCTATGCTGACTTGTGATCTCTCTCTCTCTCTCTGTTAAATAAATTAATAAAATCTTTAAAAAAAATCTTCCTGATGAACATATTGCATCTATATCTTTTATTTATTTATGTTTAAAGATTGTATTCATTTATTTATCAGAGAGAGAGAGGGAGTACAAACACAGGGGAGAGTTTGTAGGAGGGAGCAGGTTCCCACAGCAGAGGGAGAAGCAGGCTCCCCACTGAATCATAAGGAGCCTGGTGTGGACTCAGTCCCAGGACCCTGAGATCATGACCTGAGCCGAAGGCAGACGCTTAACCGACTGAGCCACCCAGGCACCCCTACGTCTATCTTCTAATGAAATATAGATTATTCACATTCAAATTGCATTGAGCTTGTACATCTGTTTAAATAATTTGTGTCTGTAAGTATAGTTCATGTAAATATACATGGCTGTAAGTTTAACTAAACAACCCACAACTAATGCACATATGTTTCATTGGTATGAAATACACTAATAGTAACTTATAATCAAAAGGCAAAGGGGTATACAGGAGTAATAACACATTATGAGACATGCTCAGAAGCACATTGATGATACCCAAAAACCAGAATAGCCACTATTCTTGGGCCTCCATGGGTGGGAAGCGAGATGCTCCTTTATCAATCACTGCCAGTCCACTATGCTTCCTAATACGATGTTTTTATCAGCTTACTGACATATCTTTGGTAAGTAAAATTTATATATATTTAAGGTGTACAACGTAATGATTTGATGTACATCATGAAATGATTCTCACAAGCAAATTAGCACAGAAAACACCTCACATAGTTGTGTGTGTGTGTGTGTGTTGAGAACATGTAGGATCTGCTCCCTTAACATATTTCAAGTATGAAGTATGGAATTATTAACTATAATCACCATGATGTACATTCGGTCCTCAGAACTCATCCATCTTACAACTGGAAGTTTTTACTCCTTGCTTTGACGTACATCTCTCCTCTTCCTCCAGTCCCCAGACCCTGGCAATCATCATTCTAGTCTCCATTTCTGTGAGCTAGAGTTTTTAGGTTCGAGTAAGATTACACAGTATTCTTCTTTCTCTGTCTGCTTTATTTCACTTAGGATAGTGTCCTCCTGTTTCATCCATGTTGTCATAAATGGCATGATTTCCTTCTCTCTTGTGGCTAAATAACTGCATTTATATACCACATTTTCTTTATCCATTCATCTGTCTATGGACCTTCGAGTTATTTCTTGGCTATTGTGAATAATGCTTTAATGAACATGAGGGTGCAGCTGTCTCTTCGATTTGGGTTTCATTTCCTTTGAACATATACCTAAAGTTGGGAATGCTGAATCATATGGTAGTTCTATTTTTTCTTTATTTATTTTAGGTAACTCCATATTGTTTTCCATGATGGCCATACCACTTACATTTCCACAAACAGTGCACCGGGGTTTCTTTTCCTTTAAACCTTCGCCACATTTACCTGTTGACTTTTTGATAACATCCATCCTACAAGATTTGAGGTGATAGCTCATTGTGGCCACTTGTATATTAGAAAATATCTACTCAGGTCCTTTACCCATTTTTTAAAATTTAGTTACTTTATCTTATTTATTTATTTATTTATTCATTTATTTATGACACCGAGTTGTAGGAGTTCCTTATATATTTTGAATGTTTTCCACTTACTGGATATGTGGTTTGCCAATATTTTTCTCCATTGTGTAAGTTGCCTTCTCATTTTGTTAGCTGGTTCCTTTGCTGTGCAGAAGCCTTTTAGTTTAATGCAATCCCACTTGTGTATTTTGACTTTTGTTGCCTGTGCTTTTGGTGTCATATCCAGGAAATCTTTCATCTCTTCCTTGGGGGTATGTCACCTCTGTAACCCATGTTTCCCTTCCATCCACAGAGCACAGAATTCACACAGAGAAATCCTTTGTCTAGTGCATTTTTCTTTTATTATTATATTTTATTATTATAATAATTATATATATAATTAATAATTATAATTATAATAATTTTATTATTATATTATTATAATTAATTATTATATTATGTAACCTAATCTTGTACAGTTTCTGCATATCTGAGATTGTTTTTTGCTCTTTCTCTTTTAATCTAGGAATTTCTCTAGCTGCTTATTGTAAAGAATGTATGACCACTCACCTTCTTTTTAAATTTTATCTTGCCTGCCCCTCTTTGGTGTATAATAGATTTCAGTTGAAGTCTCATGACCAGAGTTGGACTTTGAATCCCCCCATTTTAAGTAAAGAACTACTAGTTTAAGCTAATTAAGTTTAAACTATTGGTTTAAGCAGTTAGAGCTCTGCTACTTAATTTGTATCTTTTACAGATTTGAAGAGGGTTGTCTTGCCTTTCAGGGATTTCTTTCAATTTGGCCAAAGTTGTATTGTATTTGACTGTAATTCTCCATAGACAGGATTGTGATGAACTGATACTTTTCTTCTTGAAAACTTAAACTTTGGGAGGTCATTTTGTGTGGCATGGGAGAGAGAGCACTTTTTCTCTGTTATATGCAACAAAAATGGAATTCTTAAAAATACTAAATTTACTACTAAAACCAATAAAAGAGTATTTGTGGTTCTATATTCTTTCACAAATAATACTTAATATTCTTCATGCCATATAGTATGAACCTATTCATATACATATTATACCTAAACTTGTCCTTAAAACGATAAAAACTATGTCTGATTTTTTCCTATTTTATATACAAATGAACTGAGGCTGGGGGAAACTAAGTATCTTGCCAGAGTCTCACTGATATAAGGTACAATAACCTGATTGACAAGTAATTTATAATCTTTACCCAAACTTCCTCTTTGGTCTAACTTCTTCTCACTCTCTCGTATGAGTTATCCAGTCTTGATGCAATGAATAAAAACAATTCTCTGAATGGATGATCTCTCATGAGTACCTGCTTCTACGTAGCCCCTAATGGACACTAAATCCAGTAGATGATATTTTTCCCTTGTGCTGCATGCTATATAATTTTAACAACACAACAAAAACCCTTTTCTCTGGCATAGTCAGAATGTTGGGCTTAATATGTCCATTCACTTGATAGAGGCAACGTATTTATTCCTTGAAACTTTTTACACTGCTTTGAATAAGCAAGATGTTTATGTAATTGGTGGAAGTCCCAATTATTATGTCTATTTTGTCCAAGTTTATTATCATTTTCTGAAACCTTTTAAAGATTTTGGTTTAAATTATTTAATTTGTTAATTAATGTTATATTTTGATATTTTTGTGCTTTGTGACATTGTTGCTTCTTTGCTGGGGTGGACATTTTGATTCTTATTCTATGAACACCTTTACCTCATTCTTTTCAACTCTGGTATTCTATGATATCAAAATCTTCACTTTTTTTAAAAATGTTTTTTAATTAATTTATTTGACAGAGAGAGATCACAAGTAGGCAGAGAGGCAGGCAGAGAGAGAGAGAGGAGGAAGCAGGCTCTCTGGCAGGCTCCCTGCTGAGCAGAGAGCCCGAAAGCAGAGGCTTTAACCCACTGAGCCACCCAGGCACCCCAAAATCTTCACTTTTCAGTGAGGTCTTCCTCTCTGCTATGAGGGCCGGTGGGACTTGAGACATAGCCTGCTTTTCTTGATATTTGTCATCTAAACATAATATGAAATTAAGACTCTGTGCGGTTCTTCAGAGTTAATTTTACATTGTCTTTTTCCCCCATAAGTAATAAATAGAAAAGCTGCTTAACATGGGCTGAGAACAAAAAGAGGAGACTGGGGTTACTGATGCTACGTGCTTGTGATGTGTTTACTTGAGAATCAGAAAACATTCTCATCTCATGGGATCTTAGGGTAGCCAATTAAACACTGTAGTCTAATGTTTCTTTGTAAAAAAAAAGAAAGAAAGAAAGAAAGAAAGAACCTGGCTTAGATTACTCAGAGGTTTTTTTTTTTTTTTTTTTTTTTTTTAGTTAAAAAAACAAAGTAAAAACAAACCTCTAGCTTCATTTTTGTACGTAGCAATCTTTGAAAACTGTGAGGTTGAGCTGGAAACTATAAAACATGAAATACAATGTGTCTAGGGCATAGGATGAATCTAGCCCAGAGTGAGGGTTTAGTCTAGTCTAATTAGGCCAGAACTTAACTGATAAATCTTGATGATTTTATGGTAATGGACAGAGAATCATTAAGGGTTTTGAAATGAATACTGACCAAAGGAGAATAAAAATGATACTTTAATATCTGGGCAATGTGTGGTGCAAATGAAGAAGAAACAACTAGAAATAAAGGAAGTAGAAAGAAAAGTGATCAAGTATTATGAGTAAAAATACCCACAAGGTTGAAATTTAATGGTTTATAGCATTGGTTTTGCAGATAATAAAGAATTTTGAGAAAGTGATGGGAAGTATTGCCTAATTAAACAATATGACACAGCTGAAAAAATAGTAAGTTGTAGGGACGTCATAGAAGATCTTTAAGTACTGGGCTCTCACCTACCCAAATAAGTAAGTCCCTTTAGTAATATCATAGTAGTAATTCTTTCTCCCTCTTTTTCTCTGCGCCTTACTCACAGCTCTGCAACACCAGTAACAAATAATTATGCTAAGAGGAGTCAACTAACAAAAATGGGCTAAACAATATCCTTTCTTAGGAATCGGGACTATAAAAAATGACTTTCATTATTGAATTTTGGATGATTAAACTAGGAGAAGACATAGCTGTTTTCTTTTCATTTGCAGAGGGAAGCAAATATTTCCTGGATAAAAACAAGGCCAGATTGGGACTAGACTCAGCATAGTGTCACTCTAAAGTAAAAAATATTACAAACCAAATCCCTAAAGCAAGGAGAACAAATGTAATACTTTAATACAGGTCTTTGTGGGTGCCTGATGGGGAAAAGGATTTTACTACATAAAAAATTTATAGACTTTGTAATCACCTCATTTCCACACTTTCCCCAAAGTGACACTGATCATATCTATAGCTGTAAGTCAATCCTTCTTTTCCCTCCATCATTTTCCAAGATGATTCTGTGCCACATGGCTGTTGCTCCATTATTAATTCTACTCTATGCAGCATCATTCATATGTAAAGTGCTCTAGCTCTCAAGACTTTATCAAATCCTTTTTATTCCTTGTTTCCATAAACACAAGGAAAGCTCTGCAAGTTACAAGTCTGGAAGAAGCGTATCTGCCTTCACAGGTTGGAGCAGGGCAGGAGGAGCTGGGCATTAGAGAAGCTAACAGAGAAAACTCATAATACATTAAATTTGTTTTACCTGGCCCACAGAGAAAAATAGGTCTAAAATGAGAGGATGTCATAGAGCAGGTGCACAGGGAAGAGGGACCGTAAGACTCAAGAAAGAGTGAGATTCCTTTAATTTATGATGCTTCACCCACAGTTACGTTCTTACTTTTCTGAGGCCCATCTGGACTTGGGGAAGAAAGTGAGACACCGTGGACTTCTCATTTAATCTCCACCCTTCCTGCCTCACGACTCCTAATCAGAAGTGTTCAGTTACTCAAAATATAAAAATTCTAAGACTGACTTTCTCTACATAGAAGAAGTCTAAAAGTTTATCTTTCAAAAATAGAGAGATTCAAGTAATTCATGAGCTGTAGTAATTATCCTCCAGGTTAAAATAAACTACTGCACTTAAATCAAATGGAAATAAAATTAAAACCGAGAACAGGAGGAGGAAATAACTATGTGTATAGATGACTTTATCATTACTTTTATCCTCTACATATCAGAGCAAATATAACTTATATATGAGTCATATATTTATAAAGCTGTTCTACTGCAAAATTTAATATAAACTACATAACAATAACCACTCGTTCTTGTTACATGCTTGCCTAATAGTATACTTGAAAATTTGAGAAATTTTATCTTACGTAATTGAGGGTTTTTTTTTAAATCACGGAGAGACTAGAAATGTCATCCTGTTGCTTATTTAATGTTTATATTAAAAGTTTGCATAACACAGCTGGTGCAACCACTCTGGAAAACAGCATGGAGGATCCTCAAAAAATTGAAAATAGAGCTACCTTATGACCCAGCAATTGCACTACTGGGTATTTACCCTAAAGATATAAACGTAGTGATCCAAAGGGGCACGTGTACCCGAATGTTTATAGCAGCAATGTCCACAATAGCCAAGTTATGGAAAGAACCTAGATGTCCATCAACAGATGAATGGATAAAGAAGAGGTGGTATATATATACAATAGAATACTATGCAGCCATCAAAAGAAATGAAATCTTACCATTTGCGACGACATGGATGGAACTAGAGCGTATTATGCTTAGCGAAATAAGTCAACTGGAGAAAGACAACTATCACATGATCTCCCTGATGTGAGGAAGTGGAGATGCAACGGGGGTGGGGGTTAAGGTGGTAGGAAATGAAAAAACGAAACAAGATGGGATCAGGAGGGAGACAAACCAAAAGAGACTCTTAATGTCATAAAACAAACTGGGGGGGGGGAGGGGTTGGGAGAGGGTGATGGGGTTACATTATATGTTTAAATAAAAAAGCTTAAAGAAAAAAAAGTTTGCATAACAATTTCACAATAAGCTTATATATTACTTATATTTATGATTAAAATTATAACCATCATGGTGACATAATTGCTACAAAGTTATCATAATTATCATCATAAAAATACTATCATAAGAATAGTGTACTCTTTTTATTCACTTAACAATTTTTGAATTTATCTTGTTTGCATATTTTTTACCTCCTCCCATTTGACTGAGAGTTTCATGAGATCAGGGACATTGGCTGCCTTGTTTTGTCTATTCTTCATATCTGGAACATTTGCTGAGACTTACTGAGGCTCCATAGTCAAATAGTCCTAAAAAGATACTAGGAAAACCAGTCATTGTGTGTTTCTGATGTTATACTTTCTATCTATCTATCTATCTATCTATCTATCTATCTATCTATCTAAATATCATAGACACATTATACAATATATACAACATATGAAGTATTCTTACAAAAATTTTTAATTGAAAGCTAACCACTACATCAAAAACTATATGCTGGCTAACTAACCAAAACTCTAGGGATGCCTGGGTGGCTCAGTTGGTTAAGCGGCTGCCTTCGGCTCAGGTCATGATCCCAGCGTCCTGGGATCAAGTCCCATATCGGGATCCTTGCTCGGCAGGGAGCCTGCTTCTCCCTCTGCCTCTGCCTGCCTCTCTGTCTGCCTGTGCTGTCTCTCTCTCTCTCTCTCTAACTAATAAATAAATAAAATCTTAAAAAAAAAAACTCTAGATATAATTTCCAATTTACAGAAATACAGAGTACATAGACACTGTGTAAACAGTAAATATGTAAATATGGAATAAGAAACATTCCATTAGGAAAATTGCCTGGGATCCCTTAAAATTAAATGTCTTGGGGAAAAAGGTGTAACTATATTTGACTTGAAATGGTTAAACGTGGAAATACAACATATCAAAATTTATGGAATGTAGAAAAAGAGACTCTAAGAAGGAAGTTCATACTGAGAAATGCCTACCTCAAGAAAAGAGTCTCAAATAAACAACCTAACTTTATACCTGAAAGAACTAAAGTAAGAACAAATGAAGCCTGAAGTTAGTAGAAGGAAGAAAATAACAAAGATTAAATCAGAAATTAACAAAATAGATACTAAAAAGACAATAGAAAAGATCAATGAAACCAAGACCTGGTTCTTTGAAGAAATAAATAGAATTGACAAGCCCTTAGCTAGGTTCACCAAGAAAAAAAGATGGAGCTCAATAAATGAAATCAGAAATGAAAAAGGAGTTATTACAACTGATCCACAGAAATGTAATGGATAGTAAGAGATCACTAAGAACACTGGTAAGCCAACAAATTGGATAACTTAGAAAAAATGTATAAATTCCTAGAATCATAAAGAAATAGGAGATCCTAACGGAGCAATTACTAGTAGGGAGATTGAACCAGTAATTCAAAACCTCCCAGCAAACAGAAGTCCAGGACCAGACAGACAGACAGACAAATACTATTGAATTCTACCAAACATTTAGAAAAGTTAATCCTTATCCTTCTCAATTTTTTCCAAAAATAGAAGGAGAAGGAATTCTTCTGAACTCATTTTAGATGCCAGCATTGCCCAGATACCAAAACTAGAGAAGGATGCCACAAGAAAAGAAAATTGTAGGTCCATATAGCCCTGGTGAACATAGATGCAAAAATCCTAAAGAAAATATTAACAAACTAAACCTTACAAGTATAATTCATAACAGTCAGATGGGATTTACTCCAGGAATGTGCGGATGGTTCAGCATCCACAAATCAGTCAATGGGATATACCACAATCACAAAATGAAGGATAAAAACCATAGGATTATCCCAACAGATGCAGGAAAAGCATTTGACAGACAGAATGCAACATTCACTTGTGATAAAATCTCTCGACAAGACAGGTACAGAGGGGGTGCACCTTCAGTGTAATAAAGGTCGTACATGACAAGGCCACAGCTTTAGTCCATCTTAGGAGATACTGAGTAAGAAGTACCCAGCTGAGCCCTCTTGAATTTCTGACCACTGGGGCCTGTGAAATAATGAATGTCTGTGGTTTTAAGCTGCTAGATTTAGGATGATTTGTCACTTCGAATAGGTAATTAATCCAAACCCCTCGAAAAGTACTTTGATTTTCTGTAGGAGATTTCCTATGTAAAGCATCTGAAAGGAAGAATATTTATTTCTTTGATATTTTCTAGAGCACCAACAGTTCCATCAGTCCTGTATAAAATTATTAAAAAGAAGTCTTATTTACTTACTGCATGCCTATTAGGACATCCATGACCAAATTGAATTTCTAGAGAGGAACAAAGCCATGGAGTAAAAGGGATATAGAGGAAGAAGCAACAAAATCAGAAAGAAATAGAGAAAAAAAAATAGACAAAACAAAATGAGGAAAAATGCTTGGAGAATTCAATAAAATGTTTGTCTTTGATGATAATTGCTACCAAATAATTACATTACTCTTGTTTTATTCTTGAACCAGGCATTTTTCCTTTGTATTACTTTGAGTTATTTTTTTAACCCTCAACTTTATAATATAAATTTAAAGATCCAATTGAAAAAAATAAATAAAAATTAAAGACCCAAAAGTTGGTCTCAGGAGTAAAATAGTAGGTAAGATATTTATGTGTTTATACATATATAAATATATAAATGAAAATTTAAAGCTGAAATAATGGTCTCAGATATGAGTAAAGGAGTAGGTGAAATATTTATATATTTATATTTATTATTTACATTTAATATTTATGTATTCACCATTTTAACTTACTGTTTGTAATTGACAAATACAGATTTTTTTAAGACTTTATTTATTTATTTGACAGACAGAGATCACAAGTAGGCAGAGAGGCAGGCAGAGAGGAGGAAGCAGGCTCCCCGCTGAGCAGTGAGCCCGATGTGGGGCTTGATCCCAGGACCCTGAGATCACGACCTGAGCCAAAGGCAGAGGCTTTAACCCACTGAGCCACCCAGGCACCCAACAAATACAGATTTTTTAAAGCTCCATAACTTCCTTTAAGCTCTTAATGTTATGTTTTTCCTAGTAGACAAATGGTAAGATCATTATTGCTAACAATCTACACGTGCATGGCATTTTATAAGAGAAATGAAGCATTCACCTTGTGTTTCCTTAAGGTTGGAAGGAGTTTGGCAGCGTTCACACCAGAGAAGAGCCTTCCATTTGGGGATTGAATTCAAGACAGATGTACTTTTCTTAGCTTTAAAGACCAGTAGAAATATCTCCAGGACAGGGTGGAAAATTGATGGGTAGGAGTAAATGTGCCACAGTGGCTTGGTTTGCTTGTAAGTGTATGTGGCTTCAAATTTATTTTACTTCCACAAAATTTAAAATTAATTCCTTGGTGTCTCCCTGTTGTCATTTCTTCATAAGACCTTATATGAAGAGGTTAATAAGGAAAATTGTGTTTCCTGAAGTGATTAGGTCAGCAGCATAGATAGAATAGAAATAACTTCTCCCACTCTTCCAAGCATAGCGGTCTTAACAACGTTTCTGAAAATGGTAAAGACAAATAACTTGAGTACACTCTGAAGACTCAAACAAGACAAACATATAAGTAGAGAAAGGTCACTGGTAACTTCTAAGAATCTCAACGTGTTTCAATTGCATCAATAATTTCATTCAATTGCATCTCCTTAATAAAGGAGACATTTACTGAGGGTGAGGCATTGTGAAATGTGTAGTGCAGGGACTATATCAAAAGAAAGAATTCCAGTAAGTTATTCTTATTGTTAATAATATCAGACAGGTGATCTTCAACATACCCTCCAATCGTTTTCCTAGAACTAATATGAATGTTAATTTAAATATTAATCTAATTAACGTGTGTGTGTGTGTGTGTGTGTGTTATGTGGTGTCCACTTGGTGTAAGGAGAAATGGTAAACACAAAAAGAAGTCAGGGATTTTTGTTGTGTTTTGTTTTTTCCGTTCAGATACGATTTCCCATAGAAATGCCAATGTGTTTGTCACAAACATTGCTGCTCACTCTTCCTTGCTTCCTGTCTCCAAGGAAAGATCCAGCATTTTATTTGGCCAGAGTTCCACAGAGTAGTTTAAACTGATAAAAAGGAAGAGCTTTCTAAAGGCTACTATTGGTCTGTAGTGCCCAAGGAGTCCATTCCAAGGCTCCGTTCATGGATTTTGAAGGCACCAAGTCAGAGAACCTGGTCTAGCTTTAGGAAACTACCCTGTTGGGAAAGGGTGTGGGACATGGGAATGCAAGTTGCTCTGTGAAGGGCTCTGGGGTAGATCCTGCATGCACGATTCTTTGCATCACTGTCTTCTCTTTATGGACCAGGGTTTCCCACTACCACAAGGTGGTTATATTGAAAAGGGCAAGATTCGATTGTGATCTTCGAGAGGAAGACCATGTTCTGTGCACACTACATTTACACCACAACTATAAGCTTAGCCTAAACACAAGTTGCCATTGTAAGGTTTATTCTCAAATATAGAAAACTATGCTGCCAACTGAAGTTAGTGCTTCGATATGAAACTGATTATAGAACCTCTATATTTGGTGGAGGGGAAATCTAAGCCAGTGATCAGAGGCCACAAACTGGTCCATTAATTACACTGAAACGGTAGTTCTGAGCACATCCCGCCAGAACTTAATGGTGCCCAATGAGGAAGATTTTCCTTCTCTGCTGTAACCCTGAAACACAACATACATTTTTCTTACTGACTAGTTTCACTAACAAGGCCAAAAGGTAGTGAAAGCCCATCTCTCTCTTAGAGAAAATCATCTCTGATCAATAGTTGCACTCCGATGCTCGCTCTGTAATGTATTTTAGAGCCCAGGCTGCAAGAAAGCTGAGTAACCCGCTGCCACCCATCACGTGGCCAGGAGCCAGCTGGGCACTTAGTGCAGCTCTCGGTCCTCCACCAGCCTTTGAAGGCATTTTATGCATCTGAACATTGGGAGTCTTTTTTCCCCAAAAAGGAAACATAGATTTCACTCTAATACTGTTACAAAAGAAATTCAGTTAAGAACCCAGCACTTGTATTTTTTAGTCAATGATATAAAAATGTTCAAAATGACTCTTAGTGTGTAACATTCTACTCCAGGAAGTACAGTGGTAATTAAAAGAAAAGGTGATAATGGAATGCAATAGAATCCAAAATCATCCTGTATGACACCGACCTTGGTTTTGTTCTGGATAGGGTACCATGCAAAATCGTAAGTAACACTTGCTCTTAACTGAATGGGAAAGTGGAAGTTTAAGTTAGGGTATTTCATGGTTTGTCTCCCCCTCTGATGTGGACTCTGAGAAACAATCTGAGGGTTTTGGAGGGGTCGGGGGTGGGAGGTTGGATGAGCCTGGTGGTGGGTATTATGGAGGGCATAATGGAGAGCACTGGGTGTGGTGCATAAATGATGAATGCTGTAACACTGAAAAGAAATAAAATAAAGTAAAATGGAAAAGATAAAAAAAAGTCAGGGTATTTCAAATGACACTAGCCACAGGCAAGCCAAGGAAGATAAGATGCTGGTAAAATCCTCAGGCAGCACTGGAGGAGAAAGATACATTACCAGTGAAAGACCGTAAGTTTTGAATACAAAGGGAAATTGTACACCCACTTGCCTCCGCCCTAACAATAACAAAGCAAATGCTTTGCTGAGCATTACTTAAACCTAGCTTAAATTATCACTTCGAAGTCCTCAAATCCATTTATTGCAATAATG
>RCUC01122309.1:0-10100 GCA_003697995.1 Taxidea taxus jeffersonii | reverse complement strand
TGGCTGGCTCAGTCAGTAAAGCAAGCGACTCTTGATCTTGGGGTTATGAGTTCAAGACCCACATTGGATATAGGGATTACTTACAATCTTAAGAAAAAAAATTTTAATTAAAAAAAAAAACTAAAACAAACAAACAAAAAAAATGAGGGAGTGAGGGAACGAAGCTCACAAGGTCACACAGCCAGTTAGCAGCCGGCCTTGGAGTCAGCAAGGAGAGAAAGAGGAGAAAGCATTCTGCTGTGTGCCCAACAGTGAGCTGAGCCCCAGGAATGCTTGAATGAAGCAGACAAAAGCCCCTGCCCGGTGGGGCTGAAGAGGAAACAAACAATGTAAACAATGAGTTACCTTCATAGATGCTTTAAGAAAATAAAAGAGGGTTTAAAAAAAATAAAAAATTTTTAAAATCCAAAAATAAATAGAGTATCATTCAGTATTTAAACAAACAAACAAATAAAAACAGGGTGAAGGGTTGGGGTTGGGGGGAGGGCACCCTAGGTTGAGGAGGTGACACCTGAGCTGAGGAAGATGAGCAGGAGCAGGAGCCAGCCACCGGGAGACTGAGGGAAGGACATTCCAGGCAATGGCATTGCACATGCAAAGGTTGGAAGTGGCTTGAGTGTTCAAGGAACAGAGAGGCCAGTGTGGCCAGAGTGAGGCGAGGGAGAGGAGATGGATCAGAAGAAGGCTCCACAATTTTTGCTGCAGAAAAACCCATGGATCGGGGAGGATCATTCCCTTTTTACTGAGGAGGAACTGGGCCCAGAGAAAGGCAGTGACTTGCCCAGGGTCACACAACACAGCCAGAGCCCAGCTCCTTCCACCTGGCCCTGTGCCCATACTCCTGCACTTCTGAGAGGTGAGAAGGCAAGAATAAGGATTGTCCGGGACCTACAGGCTTCTCGGCTGCCACTCAGCCCTCAGGAGGAAAGGCACCCGGGGGTAGGCTCTCTGCTTAACCGTGGGAAGAAAGTGGAGACTGATTGGGACTGCTGAGTAATGAGGGTCCAACAGGCTCCCAGGCCTCAATGAGCTCTGCCTCAGTTTATCCACCTGTAAAAAAATGGGTTTAATAACATGTCTGCCTCCAGTGCCAACTTCAGAGAGGTGCTCTGAGGGTTAATTACTGCCTGGCAATTCCGGAGCCTTGATGAAAGGTGAGGGGAAGTGGGCACTATTAGCCCCGGGCAGGTAATTACTGCCAGTGGGGGGTGGGGAGGAACGAGAGGGGTCGCACCCTGTTCTGATTCAACCCCCGGCCCCTTTCCGGATGTGTGGGGGCCTGACATGCCCCAGCCATCTGCCTTTGACCCCCTCCTGCACTGGCGGGGGGGGGAGGTAGAGGTGGGGTTGGGGCTGGGAGCAGTCACGGGCCACACAGGCTGGGGTTCAATCACATCTCTGCCAATCCCCAGTCCCCTTTCGGGGAGACGCGGGGCCTCAGCTTTTTCATCTGTACAACGGGGGTAAGAACCAGCTTGTCCCACGGGGACAGTGTTATCTCTCACACGTGCCCAGATGCCATGCAATCTGTCCATTTCACCTGCCTCAGCTGGAGAGAAGTGACACCTCAGGCCACAGTCACCCATGCCGTCAGCCACCCTGGCCCCCATGACCTGATGGGAAATGGTGAGGAACTTTTCTAGCAATAAATAAATGATTTTTTTATTTTTATTTTTTGTGAAGATTTTATTTATTTATTTATTTGACAGAGAGATCACAAGTAGGCAGAGAGGCAGGCAGAGAGAGAGAGGGGGAAGCAGGCTCCCTGCTGAGCAGAGAGCCCCATGCGGGACTCGATCCCAGGACCCTGAGATCATAACCTGAGCCGAAGGCAGCGGCTTAACCCACTGAGCCACCCAGGCGCCCCTAAATAAATGATTTTTTAAAAACACCCTTGGAGATATTAATCAGGCCTCATCTTGCCTTCCCCACACTTGGGTCCCTGAATCAGGTTCTAAGTGCCCCCAGTCCTGGAAGCCCACCCCTTCTCTCTTCCATCTTTGGTGGCGCCTGGGTCTTGACCTATGCCCTCTCCACATACACGCAGGCATGCATGTGCGCACGCACATACACATGCACACACACACTCATGTGTGCGTGTCCTAGCTCTTGGTCCAGCTGTAAACACAGAGAATATTCCTCGGGGACCCCTGGAGGTTTCTTCTCTTGCAGGGTTTAGCCCTGGGCTGGGGAGGAGGAGTGAGGACACATACTGAAGCTGGAGCCCCCCTCCCTCCTTTTAACCCCTCCAAGGGACAGCATCGTGTGCCCACATCACAGGTGCGGACCCTGAGGCCCTGAGATGCAAAAGGCAAGCCCTGAGCCAGCAAGGGGCTCACACTCAGGTCTGACCCAGGTCCTCAGTTTCCCCCTGGGCTTCGCCCCCACCTAAGGGAGGAAATCAGAGTCCTGCTGTGGCCTCAGCACAGGAGCCTGCCCCTCCCTGGTGATCCTGGGCTTGCGGGCCCCCAGATGGGAAGAGGCCAGGTCCTTGCTGGAAGCTGGTTCGGCAGCGGCCTGGGCAGGTACAAGTCAGGCCCAGGGAGGCACCACATTTACAAAGAGCCCTGGGTTCAGAGAGCTAGGCCAGGGCTAAGGGCCGGTGCACACCCTACCAAGTTCCCTGGTACCTTTCCCCCCAACTCTCCATCCTCCAGCCCCACGGGCCTAGCCGATCCCCAAATGCGCCTGGATTCCCATCACCTAGCCTTTGCACCTGGAATACTGTCCCTTTAGACCTTTGCACACTGGCTTCTTCTCTTTGTTCACGTCTCTGATCAAACGTCATCTCCTCAGAGGGCCCTTCCCAGCCCTTGTCCTTCACATTCTCGGCTTTACTTCCTTCAGAGCCCTGACCATTGGGAAGGACTCTCAAACTCCTGATTCCCTCAACTACAATACAGACTCCGGGAGAGCAGAGGGGTTTTTCTCTGTTTTGTTCACTGTTGGAGCTCCAGGGCCCAGTAGAGTACCTGGCATACACTGGTGTTCAATAAAAGTTTATTGAGGTCATGAGGAGTCTTTTTTTAATTGTTTTTGTTTTTAAGATTTTGCTTATTTATTTGTTCCCTTCCCAACGGGAGAGGGAACACAAGCAGGGGGGATGGGAGAGGGAGAAGCCGGCTTCCCGCCTAGCAGGGAGCCCAATGCGGGGCTCCATCCCAGGACCCTGGGATCATGACCTGAGCCAAAGGCAGACACTTAATGACTGAGCCACCCAAGCGCCCCCATGAAGAAGTTTTTAAAAGGTAAGAATAGGGACCGCTGGGTGGCTCAGTCCATCAAGCAGCTGTCTTCAGCTCAGGTCATCATCTCAGGGTCCTGGGATCGAGTCTCATGTCAGGTTCCTGCTCACTGGGGAGCCTGCTTCTCCCTCTTCTCCCCGTTCTGCTCTCTCTCCCTATCTCTGTCTCTCTCAAATAAAATCTTAAAAAAAAATAAATCAAATATAAAAACAAGAGGTAAAAATAATCCAGATCATGAGAGGAGGGGCTGAGGCTCCAGGGAAGGCGTCACCAGAAGGACTGACTCATCCCTCCAGGGTCTTAGAGTGTCACCGGGAGCATGACCACAAGGGTCCTGATACCGACCAGGTGTTGACGGTACGCAGCCCCTTACCCAGACCTCAGCCAGCCCTCAAAGGCCCTCACCTGGCCAGTCCTATGATCTCCCCTGTTCTCCAGAATGTAGCTTTGACGGGTAGAGGGACTCTCTCCGGCGCCACCGGGGGCCACCACACCCCCTAGCCCTCCCCACCTCACAATTCCTGGCCTAGCCCAGAGAGGTTGTGTGTCCTGTCTGACGCCCCCCAGCTGGGCAGCAGCCTGGAGAGATACCCCCACCCCATCCCACCCCACCCCACCCCACCCCGGGCTCCCTGGCAGCCGCTAGCCCTGCCCACGGGGAGGGAGGGCAGGCTTGGGGGTTGTTCTGTCCCGGGGACACTGGACAGACAAGAGCTGCTCTCTACGGACTCACTGTACATGATTCAGTGCCAGCCCCAGTTGTGAAATCTGGGAATCTTGTGGGCAAGGCCAGGCCCGGGGGACGGCTGTCTGGGAAAAAGAGGCCGGGAAGGGGTTAAGGGGGGTGGCGCCTCCCCCCCCCCCCCCCCCCCCCCCCGGAGGCAAGGGGCCAGGCCGGCAGAGAGCATGCCATTAGCACTGGGCTGGCCACCTCCTGCGGCCAGTCCCTGACATCACAGCTGCGTCAGCACAGCCTGCCCTGACCCCCCCACTTCCTTCCCTCCCTCAGCCCGCATCCCAGCCTCCCCCCCTCCCAGCCCCACTGTCCTCTCTGGAAAAAACGGACAGCATCCAACCTTCCCTCCTGGGAGGGAGGGCCAGCAGGAGCCCGAGGTGTCAAACGTTACTTTGCATAGGGAGGCACTTAATAAGTGATAGCTGGGATGGGTTTGAGCCCCACCCTGATCCTGGGAGCCCGGACGGGGCAGGCAGGAAGGTGTCACATCCGCAGCAGAGAAGAGGCAGGGCTCGCCCCAGGTCCCCGGAGGGGGGAGGGTTGCAGTCGCAGGGGGCTGGAACTTTCTTGCTCCTCTCGTTTATTTTGTTAAGTTGGATTAAACCGAATGGGCATTTGTTTGACTGGGGGCAACAGAAAGATTTCAGAGGGACTATTCATAGAGCCGTGGTGGCCTACAGTATTGAATTAAATAAATTCTACATTTTAAATCTTTTAGAAAGTCCCAGTGCGCTCCCTGCCCCAGGCACCACTGATACACATGAGACTCAGTCCTCAAGAAAACGCCACGAGGGCAGCGATGTTATTACGCCACCTCACAGAGGGGGAACTGCGGCACAGGGAGGTAAGTGACAAGCATGAGGCCACACAGCTTGTACGTGGCACTGGTAATAATAGTAATGTACCAGCCAGTGCTGATGAGGGGCTAACGCCGAAGCTGTTAGCGCCTGTCTCCTCCACAGCTTCACCCTAGGAGGTACATACTCTATTCTCCCCTTCACAGAAGAGGAAACCTAGGTGTTGACTTGCCCAGATAGCACAGCTACTCAGAGGTAGAGGAGGGATTTGAACCCTAGCCTTCTGGCCTCTATCCCCACTGAGGCACAGAACTGGACACACAGTGAGGGCTTAGGTAACTCAGGAGCAACAGGTTGGAGATGCCCAGGGCTGCCAAGGGCATCGCTCCCCCAAAACATCCCTGGCATGGGCTCAGGGCCGTCCTGTGTGGGCCTGCACGGCTGGTTAGAGACGTGAGGTCACATCTTCTCCAGGATGCCATGACTCCCGTTGCAACAGCCCCCAGATTCATAGATACCATCATTTGAACCACCTGTGAGAAGGTTCGTTATCCTCCCTGTTTTACAGGGCAGAAAAAACAAGACCCAGAGACTTGCTCAAAGTCACACAGCAGATGTGTGGGCTACAGCCCTGTTTTTACTTCCTGCACCTGCCCTTAGCTGGCAGAGGCCCTGAAGTATGTTTAAGGAGGAGAGAGGTGAGACCTGGCCCACCCCTGGCCCTCCTTGGGAATAAGACTTCCTCTCTCCCTCCCATTTTCCTAATGACACTGAGCTGCCCATGAGCTAGGTCACAAAGAGGAGCAAGAAGGGCATTCCTGGCAGTGCTAACAGCTGGGAAAGGAGAGAGAGCTGATGGAGCAGGGGAGGCAGAATATCTAGTTAGGATGGGGTAGAAAGATTGAGAGGCTAGGGGTGGGAGTGATGAGGCCAGGGTCAAGTAATAGGGGCCTTGAATGTCATGCGAAGGAGCTTGGGCTTTGTACAGGGGCAATAGGGAGCTATGAAGGCTTTAGAGCAGGAGAGGAACATGATCACTAAACAGAGAGCTGACTACCGCAGTCATTTCCCCCCTTGCTTTTCCTGCTTCTGCCCTGGGCTCTACTGTCCATTCTCCACTGGCAGCCAGCAGGATCCTGAGAAAACCCAAGTTAGGCATGTCCCTCCTCTGCTCAGAACCCTCCATGGCTCCCACCTCATGCCAAGAAAAAGCCAAAGTTCTTACAACGACCCACAAGGCCCAAGAGTTCTGCCCCCCATCCCCCTCCCTGCCCTCACCTCCTCCCACTCTCCCTCCCTCCCTGTATTCCAATCATAGCAGTCTCCTCCCCACTGCACCCCACCTCAGGACCTTTGCAGTGGCTATTCCCACTGCCTGGAAAACTCATCCCCCGATGGAACCCTTCTGCACTCCTACAGATTATTGGCCAGATATCACCTGCTTAGTGAGGCTGTCCCTGACCTACTTATTTTTTAAAATACTTTATTTATTTATTTGACAGAGATCACAAGTAGGCAGAGAGGCAGGCAGAGAGAGAGGAGGAAGCAGGCTCCCCGATGAGCAGAGAGCCCAATGTGGGACTCGATCCCAGGACCCTGGGATCATGACCTGAGCTGAAGGCCGAGGCTTTAACCCACTGAGCCACCCAGGCGCCCCCCTGACCTACTTATTTATATCCCCAGCATGCCCCATCTCCTTTTCTGGCTTTATTTCTTTCTGTAGCACTGATTATTTCAAATATAATATACAACTTATTTATCTTGTTTATTGTTTCCCAAAGAAGTGTGAACTTCATGGGGACAGAGACCTTTGGCTATCTCGTGTCTTGCTATGTCCCAGTGCCTGACATTAGCAAATACTCAATAAATATTGGTTGAATGAATGGATTCTTTTTTCCCTCAGAATAATTTGGTGAGAGTTCAGGTGGACCAGAGCTTACAACCTTCACTTTAGGATCCAAATAGAGAAGTGAGTTGCCCAAGTTCATCCAGCTCACAAGTGTCAGGTCAATATGGCCCCAAAGTCTAGGATTTTTTTCTCCTCCATTCTAGCTGCCCTTCTGGCATTTAGGCCCCCCATTAGCCACATTACCACTACTGGGCCTCTCCTTGGCTCCCACTTAATCTGGAGGCTCAGAGAGGTAAAATTACTCGCCCAAGTTCACACAGCAGCTAAAGGTGTGAATTCAGGTCTTCCCACCTCTGCGTTTTGGCTACTTTCTGCTAAAGCAGCCCTGTCTCTCTCCCCTCCTCCTTCCCTCTTTTTGGCCAATGCATTTGCAGCTGAAATCTGAGGGCTGCTGTGTGCAGCCTTGGCATACACCATATCCCCGGGCTTGGCCCCACCACCACCCTGGCTGGGTCGAAAGCACAGCGCCTGGTCCCACATGCCTCAGGGATGAGCTACAGAGAGTGTGACCAGGCCCAGCTGACACATCTCAGAGCAGATGTGGGTCTGCCTCCCACGGGTCCAGCTGGCCCCAGCCAAGTCTCAACCCTTCCCCCACCCCTGGGGCGTGGTGCTGGGCCTTGTGGGGCAAGGGGGAGAAAACAGTGGCCCCAAAGTGTCACATGGGGCACAGATTAAGGGGTTCAGGGCTGGAACCCTGGTGTGGAAGAACAAGAGACTGGCTCCAGGGTTGAAAACACAAGGCCACCGGGGGCCAGGCAGGGATTTTAAATAAATAAAGCAGGCCAGGGTCCGACAATAAAGAATTATTCTTCCTTGCCTGCAGTTTTGGAGAGACAAGAGGGAGTGGTGGGGACTGGGGCACATGCCCTATCTCAGCTGAGTTCGACCCCCCAGGAATGAGGACCCCACACAATCAAATCTTCAGATGCTCCGTTTTTCCAAGGGGAGCTAGAAACAGGTTCTTACAAAACA
Organism: Taxidea taxus jeffersonii; assembly: GCA_003697995.1. NCBI lineage: Eukaryota > Metazoa > Chordata > Mammalia > Carnivora > Mustelidae > Taxidea > Taxidea taxus. Next base: position 2,438 of record RCUC01122309.1, on the reverse strand, counting down.
TGTACAGATTTTTTTAATGTTGGCTCCATTCATTAAAAAATTCTGTGTGGACCAAACGAAGCCCACCCGAGGTTCAGTCCCTTGGGCCTGGCCTCATAGAGCGGCCAGAGCAGCACCCGATCACAGCCCAATCCTGGGTCAAGATCTAAGGGTCAGACTGCGGCCAGGACCTGGCGCCAGCTGCTCAGAGGGACTTCGGAGAAGGTTCCTGTCATCTGGTCCCCTCCTCCACGCCACGGGGATGAGCCTCCCTCTCCTGCCCCGCCCTCTCCAGCTGGCTGTGGAGGAAGGGGGCCTGGGCGGGACTGAGGTCTCCTTTCCCACATGGGACACAGCTGTGGATGTGTTTGCCAGGCAGATCCTAATTTCTCTCTCCCATTCCCCATGTCCCTGCAACACCAGGAAGGAGGTGATTCCTTCTGTGCTCTCTGGATCAGTCCACAAAGCCCTGCCTTCAGCAGCCTGCTCACGGCCCTTCTCCCCTGCCTGTGCTCCAAGCTGCATGTTTCCGCAGGCACTCCTGAATCTTGACCACGTCCCTCAATGGCCAATTTCCAGATGAGGAAAACTGAGGCTCATGGAGGGAAAATGTCTGGCCCACAGCCCTTCAATAAGCATGCAGAGGAGCTGCACTCCAGCCCAGCCCAAGTCTCACAGTTTTGACCATGGGAGCCTCACCCCATCCCTTCCTGCTAGAATTCAGCCCATGCTCATGGCTCGGCCCCATGCTTCCTCCTGGTTTATCTGACCAGCATCCAGGCCCCAGGCCAGATGCTAGATATTCAGAAATGAACAAGTAGGGTTTGTCTCAGGATCCCCCACAGCGTTTGTTGAATGAATATTTCATTCATTCCCTGGGAATCTCATTTTCCCGAAAGTCGTGGGCTCCCGTCCATGTCCAATCTGTTTGTCTCAGCCCTGACATCTCATTTCTCTGACCACAGGTCCACATGCTTCCCAGATGCCTACTCCTGGAAGGCCCCCAGGACACTTCCCAATCAATGCACCCAAAGTGAACTCAGCAGCATCCCCCAGCTGCTCTCCTATCTCCATCTCCCTTCTCATAGGAGGCCCACCATCTGCCCAATGGCCAAAGCCAGAAGCCCAAGCATCATCCAAAATGCCTCCCCCACCACACTCTCAACCCAAATGGTCCCCAAGACCAGGGAGTCTCAGCCTCAGTGTCCTTCAAATCCGCCTCTCACCTCCTCCCAGGTGACGACACCTGCCTCCTCGCTGGTCACTCTATGTTGGCACTCTCTCATCCCCCAACCCAGCTATCAAATGTAGTACCCATCACCTTCAGAAGGAGGCCCACACATTGTGGTCAGCCTTAAAACCCCAGCTTGGTCTAGCAACCTCTCCTCTGTGCCCTAGCCATTCCATCCAGCCTGAATGAACCACGTCTCCAACGCACTGTGTGCTCCCTCATCGAGGCTTTGCACAGGCCCTTCCTTCTGCTCGGAGTGTTCTTCCCTCCCCAACCCCCATCTCTTGTCTGCCTAGTCCACAAATGCCCTTCAGGACTCAGCTTAGGTATCATGGACTTCATAAACTTTCCCTGATCCCCTAAGTCTAGGTTTCCTTTGGGGTCTGACAGCCTTCCCCACCTCCCCACCGACCCAAGCCGTGTGTGAGCCAGACTCCAGCTGCAGCAACCAGAAACCCCTCCAGGTGTGGAATTCAGGGACACGTGGGAGGCTTAGTTGGTTAAGCGTCCAACTTTTGGTTTCAGCTAGGTCATGATCTCAGGGTCATGAGATCGAATCCCACATCAGGCTCTGTGCTCAGTGGGGAGTCAGCTTAAGAAGAGAGAGAGGATGGAATCCAGGGAGTTGGGTGCTCACAAAGCCAGCAGAAGGGCTGGAGAGGCTCAAGAACCACAAGGCAGAGCCGGCCCTGCAGGGAGCCACCCCCTCAGCCAGTCAGGGTGGTGGGGAATCAGGAGGCAACCAGGGCAAATGCTGGTTTTGAGAATATGACATGGAGCAGCAGTCTAGAGATCAGGAGGCCACCAACACCACTTCTGGACTCCCCCAAACTGGTAAGTAGGCAGGGTATATTGCTGCAAGAAAATGCCGCCCATGACCATGTTTGCCAGCAGAGAGAGAGCCAAGGCAAAACCAAGATGGTGTGCACTTCCTGAATCCCATGGGACAGCATCTGGCTGGTGGGACCCAAGGAGCACGCAGAATCGAGGCTACAAAATGAGGCCCGCAGTTTTCCAGTCACTGCAGCTTCTAGCCAGAAGGCCATGCCCATGTAAGTGGATGCTGAGAGCCAACACGCCCTCAACGTGATGTGTCAGGACTCCCCACTGCAGCCCGGACACCATGCTGAGTGTATCCTCTGTTCACTCGTCTGTCTTTCCTACCAGAGGGTGAGCACTTCAAGGGACAGGACGGTGCCTCAGATACTCCAGGCTCAGCGGCAGTTTT
>RCUC01122308.1:0-17696 GCA_003697995.1 Taxidea taxus jeffersonii | reverse complement strand
GATGGCCTTAAATGCATGCAAACTGTCCTAGAAAGGGGAGCATCTGCCTTTCACACCTTGGAGGCAATTTCCCTTCCTAATATTGAGCAAGGGGGGCTCCCCAAGATCATTTCTGCTAGAGTAAGGACACTGAGCAATTAATTAAATCTTTCCCAGCCATCTTCCATAATTCACTGTAGAAATCCTAAATAGAAAACTTCCTCCTTTCCCATCAATGGTGCCCCATGAGGGTAGTGCATTTCTGCCAGAAATAAGTTCAGGGTCCAGTGTGGCATTTCCACTTGATTCTTGAAGAGGACTGGCCAAAGAAAGAGAAGGAGAGAAGAAAACAATTCTTGAAGAGCTTCTAAATAACGAATGGTTAGCTTCTCCACCTTAGTGCCCATCCTCCCCCCCCGCCCCCGCCAGAAGCTCTACGAGTGTGAATCCATACAACATGCATGAAACGTGCTCCCACATTGAATGCCCCATTTTTTTTTGGCTTGCCGTATAACTGGCCACATGTATCCTGGCATCTAAAGAGAAACTACAGCTTCTAAATGTCACTGTGGCATTTTTCTACCAGCTCTAGCAATGTAATTGTGCAATGGAGTCGTGAGGTCCTTGGCACGAAGGCCAGTGCATTTCCTGGGTGTGCAGGAAATCACAGTCCGCCCAAGAGGAAGAAAAAAAGAAAGCAAATCAGCATGTGTCATACCAGCTTTGGAAAATGAGGTCCCCCGCTCAGCCTAAAGATTCACTGAATTTATTCACTAGATTTATTCTATTACTGCAATCAACTTCAAAACACGTAATTTAACCAAATAACCCAGAAGCTGAAGACATTCAGCAATCTAAGAAGGGGCTTTGTCAAAGGCAGAAGGCCCTCACTTACCTGTTGAAACCCTCCTCCCCGAAATCTTCTAAGGGACAGAATTGTCCCTATAGGAGTATTAGGTAATAATGATCATTTCTGTTTCTGAAATTCTTAATATATTACCTTTGCCTACCTACATCGTTGCCTTTGTTTTTCACCGCAACCCCGACAGGGACAGCTGTCATTCCTTACAGGTGAGGAACACTTACTGGTTACACTTCAGGCCACCCAGCTGACGGGCAGAATCGATATCCAAATCCAGACCTTTCCATCTGGGAGTTCAAGGCCCTTCCTCCTTCTCCCTGCCATGACTTCCCAAGTAGCAGAGAACGAGCTCATTAAATCATTCGGACTTTCAAGAATAACCATACTTGCAGGCAAATGGCATCTTTAAAAGAAGGCTGCCTCCTTGATTGCAAGAGAGTTTATAAAGTTTATAAAGTTTCTCTACTCACTGTTACTGTCATCTGTGAGACATACAACTTGAAAATGCCTTAAAGGAGTGAGTTAAAATTCTGGTGCTGGGAGCCTTTTAAATACCCCATTGTCTCTAAGGAGGAGGACAATCCTGCCTTTGTACGACCGGGGACACTTTTCCTCAAGCCCTGCTCCCTGGAAGGACTCTCCATCCTCAGAAGGCCTGTTGTCTTTTTCCTGCCACAACATCAGTGTGACACAGCTCACACTTAAGACAGCAGCCTGCTCAGACCCCATTCATGGATTCCTCTGGAAATTAATGTCTGCTCACCACCCCCTCAACCAAACAAAACAAAAATCTCTGGCTTTGTCAGAAGAGTGATTGGAAATGGAATTTGTGAAAAACCCTTTACTAGGCAGTGTGAACCCAGACAATACTGTGTTGTAACAGTCCTGTCTGATGTGTGCTGACAGGAATTCATCATTTTCGTTAACAGAATTGCTCTTTGTTATGTAAACTTTGTAAAGTCCCCCTCGTATGACCTTTTGCATGTGGGAATCCTGTGTTCAAAACTGTCCTCTTTCTGTGGGCAGTGGTATTCCTATGGCAACTTCTGGAGCCGAATTACCACTTGACCTTAACATTCATACCTCTGCCGGGTTGGGTGCCAAGACAAGCAAAGACGAAAATACTGCAAAATATGTACATACACAGGTCCTATTCCCCAAGAATTGATTAAGTGGAATAAGTATTTGTTTTCCCATTTCTCCTTTTCATTGGCGGGTAGGTGAGATAGCCAGACTCTATCAAGAATGACCACAACCCTAAAAATACATCATTTCTAGATTAATTTGCTTCTGTTCACCTTAGATATCCAGCTCTGGTCTATGTACCATTTAATCCCCTGGAGGAGATAGTGGGGTCTGAAATGTGTGCTTTTAGATTGGAGATTTGGCAAGCAAATAAAGCAGACCCCCACCCCCCACACCAGCACCGCCTCCCCAACACCCTAAGAAATGGAATTCCGTCCCCATATGGTTTCCCAAGCATGACTGACATGGCTTGAGCCAGCTCTTCCAAGCTCAGCCAATAGGTCTGTGGTCTATGAAATCACCCTGCTACCATCACCGCAAAGGCCGGCAACCTCAATCGTGTAAGAACCTCTTCTCACTCTGCCTGTTGAGCATCGGAAAATGGCACAACCATCACGAAGACCCAGCAGGGTTCCTTGAACTAGTTCAAAGATTTCGTCTCCTACACTGGTGTTCTCCTAGAGCTGGCTATGAAGGGGCTAATTCCTGTGTTTCCCACACGTATGTACCTCATAAGCCAACAGTTAGCCAAAGATTGCTTAGCTACAAATATTCCGAGTGACAAGGGCAATGACAATGTATTGGCACAGCGCATGAAGAAAGCAAGCAGGCGCTCAGGGCAAAAAGAAGAAATCTGAGGTCAGATCCCGCCTCACCTACTTTCACGCCACCTGTGTGAGACAGGCGGCTCATCTCATGTCTCAGGACTTACTTCCTCTCCTGCTTGGTAAGGATGATGTGTAGTGGAAGTTAAATACTGTGGGGCATCTGACTCTTGATTTGGGCTCAGAGCTCAGGATCTCAGCATGGTGAGACTGAGCCTCATGTTGGGCTCCACACTGGGCATAGAGCCTGCTTCAGACTCTCTCTCTCCCTCTCCTTCTGCCCTTCCCCCCTAGCACGCAAGGTCTGTTTCTCTAAAAAAAAATTAAAAATAAACATTAAAAAATGAATGATCTAACACATACACAACAGTACATCATGTGGTAGCTGTCTGACAAATAACAGCTCCTAAAATGACCCTGTTAGAATTACTGTACCTCATAGTTTGTGAGTGAAAAATTAGGAGATCATGCCAGGAAATAGATCTTTTTTTTTTTTTTTTTAATTTTAATTTTTTTTTTCCTATTCTGCCCCAGATTTTCAGATAAGTAAAATCTATAAATCTGCTTTGGAATATCCATTGCCAGCAATAAGAACATGTTAGAATTTAATCAGTTGGCTTTTCCAAGAAAATAGCAGTGGAAACTTCCAAAAGCAAAGCATCCATCCAGCCCCTAATACTGCTTTTGGGGGGTTACTAGAAAAAGCCCTTAGAGTTTTCATACAAACTTTATTGGCCATCTGAGTGAAGCAGGATGAAAGTTCTGACCTGTATATTTAGCACAAGTAATAATACTATGAATGCAAAAGAAAAAAAAAAATGGATGGGAGGTTGACAGTGTGAAGTTTATCACATAGGTAGTTCCCTGGTAACCTTACCTGGGTCTTCAGCTCTGCTCAGCCTTATCAGAGGCTGATAGGAAGCACACCACACTCATCCAGCTCAGGGGTGTACTGTGGCTCTTTCAAATAAAGGGCATGGCAGGCATAACTACTTGGAAACTTATCTGCCAGGATATCTGCAAGCCCATCAGATGATCACTGGTAAACAGGTAACCTGAACTGATGGGTTCTTACAGACAAGGGGCGATTGCAGGGAGAGAGAAAGGAGTTGGTCTGATTTGGAGTGTGGATACTGGACCCGCCAGCCACTGAACAGGCTTCCAGTAACAAAGGCAGAAGCTTTTACGTTGGTTATTGAAAAACTGGGCAAGCGGGCAGACAGCCCCACCACCTCTCCCTGCCAAGACTTCCATGACCACACTAAACCTGCAAAGCTCTCTCTCCCAGACTTCCCAGAAGAGCTCCTACTTGTGAGAAGCAAACTTTCAGCAGAGATGATACTGAGTTGTTTCTAACTCTGTTGACCGCAACGATGTGGCAACAGATGTATTTGAAACACACATTTGGAAAGAAAATATATCAAAATTGAGTTTACTTTACTGACTTGTATAACATTCATTCCTTTGTTTTAATACAGGGAAATGAAAAGAAATGGTCTAAAATCTTACTACCCACCAATTTATACCTGCATCATTTTTGAAACTTTTATTCTGAGAACATAGGGAGGAATGTGCATAGGTGAGAAGTTTACAGCTTGATGGGTTTTAATAGCCAACATACGTTTGTTACTGATACCAGGTCCCAGATCGAGAGAAACATCACCAGCCTCTCAGAAGTCCCCTCTGCCCCTTCTAGGCACTAACTCTCCTCAAAGAGCAAGCTCGATCTGGACTTTTCCCAGCACTGATTAGCTCCTTTCTCTTTAATTAACAGAAATAATTAGGTACATAATCAGAAAAATTTGAAAGCACGGAAGCGTGAACTGGAAAGCCAAATCATCCTTCCCAACCCTCTTGACCCTAAAGGTAACTTCGATGCCTAGGCTTTCATTTTGATCATTTTGTTTTTTATTTCTCTCAGGGAAATGTTTATACATTTGCCAGAACTATTTCTTCATTTCTTCTCCTTCTCCTCTTCCCTTTGCTCTCCCTCCTCTTCTTCCTCTTCTTCCTCTTCATCCTCTTCCTCTTCAGAATTTTTTAAAGATAGATTGATTGGTTGATTGATTGATTTAATGGGGGCGGAGCATCAGAGGGAGAGGGATAGAGAGAATCTCAAGTAGACTTCCCACTGAGCATGGAACCCCACTCAGGGCTTGATCTCACCACCCTGAGATCACAACCCAAGCCAAAACCAAGAGTTGGACACTTAACCAACTGAGCCACCCAGGCACCCCTACTTCTTCAAAGTTACACACAATAAATCATACATAAACTTGTCCTGTTTGCTGCTTATCTTCTTTGTACCATTTTTGCCCTGCAGGATGTTTGTACAAATTTCATGCTGCTATGTTAAAAGTATTTTGGTGGGACAGGGCAGTAGGGAGAACAGTAAAAAGGAACAGTTTGTAATTTGTAACCACATAAATTGTGCTCCTGTGGCTACAAGGGAGGAGGGGGACAAGAGTGCTTCTTCCTTTCTGTAAGAAGGTAGATATGGTCATTCCTGTTTCTTCTCCAGGTATCTGGGTCCTTCCATAACAGAGCTCAAAAAAGAAAGCCCCTCTAGCCCAGCGGAAGCGCTCTCCATGCCTATCCCTGAGAATTCAGTCAGACCCCATTGGAAGTGCCCATGAGACAACTGGCAGAAAAGCGCATTCTTAACTATGGTTTTGTTGGCTTCCTAGTTCATTATTATTTAATATTTTCTTTGCTATCAAGTTGAAAAATGAAACCCTTTCCCCCCACCCAAACAAAATGCCTAGAGCTCACGCAAGTTGCCTTCAGAGAGCTGGTTTAACTTTGTTTTCCTTTGACGGGAAATTGCCATCCAGGGAGACATTTTTCCAATATTGCAGACTTTAAGCCTGCAACTTTATTTTTATTAAAATATGTCTTTCCAATAGGTGGCACTAGCGTGTTTAGCTAGAGTTAATGCAATTGCAATGGGGAGAAATTGTATAGTTGAAAATAATCATATTTACCACTTTATCAATAAGTTTCACTTATACTCTGAGAGGTTGTCTTAGCTTCTCCACACCTCAGACACGGTTGCAAAATACCCTATCTAGCCTCTTAGAAACCGGTACTAGCCCCTTGATAAGGAGAAAAAGATTAGACAAAGAGAGTGAATAGATCTGCAATGAAGATTATTCCTTCTGTCCTTTAGTTCACTTACAGTTATGTTAAAATCGGAAATTTAAAATTTAAGGTTGAAATTTTCCTTTTATATTCAACTAAACACCCAGAAAGCTGCAAAGGTCTAATTGGTCTGCAGGTCGCCTACTTGAAAAGCCATCTTGATGTCCAGAGAAAACCATGTGCTCTGCCTGTTTCGTGTTTTGCATTGGTGAGTTAGAAGTAAAAGCGGCTTCCTTCCAGCAAATCACTGTATTTGATGCTATCTCAAGAGAAGGGGTTGCTCTCCATTCAAGGTCAATTTATAGTATGCCCTTAGGAGGACTTGAATTTTCACCACTTTTTAGCAATACCGTAACTGCAAAATTAGAGCTCCTTTTTATATATCACAGAGTCTGGGAGAGGAGAGGATGATACAGTCTGGGTTCTGCAGTTAAGTTGAACATGATCCCAGTTGCTTCATTTTCCAATTCACCACCACGAAGACTCATCTACACTCTCTTGGTTTATGAATCCATCTGTAAAGTAGAACTGAATATAACTTCTGCTCCTTTAGTGCAGAAGGGTAAACCCCAAACCAGGCATTTTAAAAGGACCAGGCTTGAAGGGTGGATGCAATTTTATTTTCACTCTTTTTTTATGCCTGAAATATTTCATAATTAAACATTATATAATATTTTAATGACATCACCACGTTTAGAAGGAAAAGCAATATGTAACTTCAAGATGACTTTGTAGAACTTTCCCTCATCATAGGAGTGACACATGACCATTATAGAAAAATTGGAAAATTATGAGAAGTGGAAGACAGAGGGAGAAAAAAAATCACAGGCCACAGGGGAGATATGCATAGTTGCATAAGCCTGAACATATTTGGGAGGTTATGACCAATATTCTTCACCCACGCTTCCTGTAAGAGTTCAACAATTAAATAAAATTGGGCTGCTTTAGATTGCTGAAGCCAAGGGACAAATCCAGCACCTTATAAATCCCCCAAAATTGTTGAGAATGTTGCTTTGAACAGAAGATTCAGTTAATTAAATTTCTAAGGTCCTTTCCAAACCCAATACTATACTGTCATACATTCATTCAGCAAGTTCTTATAGAATACCTGCTACTTGGAGGACACTTGTGCTGGGTACTAAGATATGCGTGGGTGAATAGAAGCAGCAGGAAGACAGGCATTAAACAATGAAACAGATAATTCATTACTTGATTATGAATGTATAAATGTACTCTGAGGTTGGTGTGAAAGAGCAGTTTAGAGATCCAGGAAACAACTGTGAACACAGAAAGAGCTTTGACCTAAACAAATGGAGGAAAGGGGAATGAAGAGGAGGAGCCTGTCCATGCAAAGGCCCTGTGGCAAGAGAGTGTTATCTGAGAAGAGAGCAGAGCACATGGCATTAAAAAGGTACAGAGATGTCACAAATGAGATGAGAGAGTTTTCAAGGTCCTCTGGATTATGAGTGGACTCTTTAGACTAACAGTTTAATTTGTACTCAAAATAAGATAGTATTCCATTGAGTTTTAAGCAGAGCCTAACTGTTCTTAGATTGAGCTTCCATATTGAGGCTGAATTAAATGGAAACGGTGGGGGGGGATATATATGGACACTAAGCATCTGCTAGAATCATTCAGATGAGAAATGACAGGGGTGACAGTGGATGTGGAGAAAGTTATTTAAAAATCATCAATGGGACTTGATGCAATAGAGTATGGTCAGAGGGGAAGGCAATAGAAAGGCTGCCCCCACAGCAAATGCACTGAGTTAGGTTGTTGTTGACATATATATTATGTTTCAGGGAACATGACTTTCTCCAGTCTGCAAACATTCCCAAAGTACCTATGAAACTGTGTTATGAAAAAATTTACTCCCGTCGCTCAGCGGGGAGTCTGCTTCTCCTCTGACCCAGCCCACTCTTGTGCTTTCTCTCTCTCACTCTCTCTCTCTAATAAATAAACAAAAATCTTTAAAAAAAAAAAAGAATTTAGACCAGGGGTCAGCAAACTATAGTCATGACCCGATCCAGCCTGCTGCCTGTTTTTATAAATAAAGTTTTATTGACACACAGCCACACCCATCTGTTTGGAATGTCTGTGGTTGCTTTCACCCAGCAAGGGCAGAGTTAAGCAGTTGCAACAGAAACAGAATAACCCATAAAGCTGAAAGCATTTGTAGTTTAGCCCTTGACAGGAAGTTTGCCAACCCCTAACTTAGATGTTTTCTTTGTTGATCTGACCTTTCTGATTTTCTCTGTTACCTTGAGGAAACTAATTAACCTCTCTCGGCGTTCCCAGATACAGAGCAGCTGTGCTACCCATGGGGACAAATGGAGAAAACAGCAATAAGCGCTTTGGATTATAGAGTACGGGGCTGGAATAAGGTATCAAAATATATCATGACAGTGTGCAATATTGATTTCACTCTTCCTTTGCCTGGTCCTCAATCTCCTCTTCCAACCTGATCTTGCTGCAAATTCTAGAACCATTTCTTGCTTTAGCCAAACTGAAAACTTTCTCAAGTCCATGCCCTCATCTATACTGCTCCCCACCTTTTTTCAACTGTAAGTTTACTGAAATCCTGCCTGTTCACAGTCTTTCAAGATGATATCTCCTTTATGAAATTATTCCAAGTTGACTCAAACAGGTGCCTCTCCTTTGTTCTAGTATACTTCATGCTGAGTCTTTTCCTCTCTTCGTGGCTTACCCCCAGTCTGCCCTGGTCTTCTATTCAATTTTCTTGCTAGGATTTGTGGGATAGGAGCAAACTTACTCTTATCTATAGCCCTGTAGGACCTAGCACAATACCTTGCCCTAGCAGAATCTCAGTAACTAACCATTGACTTCAGTTAAATATACACCTAGTAATGATGGCAAGTTTTATAGTATAATCCTAAAACTAGTTCCTCCAAGGGGAGAAGGCAATATAGAGGGTGAGTTCCCAGCAACCTAATCTAACAATGTGTTAGGAAGATTCTTCCTCTGAATGCAACATCACACCCAGTGACCCAGAGCTTGATATCAGCCTATATACCTGTTCTGTGTGGCGTGGCCTCTGTGGGCCCATGCAAGATTATAATCACTCTAATTCAGTTGCCAACATCTTAACATAGGAGAACATCACCAAACAACAACAACAAAATCTAGATCTCTGGCATATTTTGGGGAAGCCTGGATACCCACATGGCAACAATCTACAACACTCAGTAGAAACTGCTCTTTTTAGATGAAGCATATATATAGTCTCAAATTTGTCATAGTCCCCACCACTCCCTATTGTGTGACTGATCTTGTAATTCCAACACATTGGCCACTTGTCATCTTACTTACTCCACTTATATTTGTTTGCTGTCAAAAACAGAGTTGAGAGGAATATGAAATACTACTTTTACCCAGGTTTTTAATAAAAGTATGAAACTTTTTTCCTGGGGTCAAATTCCGATAGGCCCTCCTTACTTAGGGTTGCCAGATTAAAAAAAAAAAAGTAACAAAGCCAATTACATCTATATTTCAGATAAACATTGAATGATTTTTAGTGTAAGCATGTCCCATGTATTTTTATTTGCTTAATCTACCAACTCTCATTCCACTTGGTATGTGACCTTTGGCAAGTTGCCTAGCTTCTCTGTGCCTCAGTTCTCTCTTCTGTAAACTGGGGATAATAAAGGGACATTGTGATGACAACATAAATATTAGCCACTAACATTATTCGTTTTTTTTTTTAACTTTCACAATTAGATGTATTTTACATGTAACGTTTGTAAGTTGAAGGTTAGAGTGTGCTGAGTTGATACATTTATATATTCCAGTACAGTTACAACTCTAGCGTTAGGTAAGACCTCTATCATGTCACATAGTTACCATTTCTTTTTTGTGGTGACAGTAATTAAGATCTAGTCTCTTAACTAGTTTGAGGTTTATAATAAAATATTGGACTGCAGTCACTATACTATGAGGTAGAGCTCCAGGACTTACTTATCTACTGGTTCCATGTCTGTACCCCTAACATCCCCCGGGTCCCCACCCATCCCCCCAAGCCCCTGGTCACTACCATTCCACGATCCATCTTTGTGAGCCGGGCTGTTTTAGATCATCATATAAGTGATAGCATACAGAGTTTCTATCTCTGTCTGACTAATCTCACTTAGCACAATGACCTCAAGGTCTGTCCATATATTGCAGCAAACCTCAGGATTTGCTTCTTTCCTGAGACTGAATAATATTTCATTATATATATATATATATATATTTACATAAATACTCATTTTATGTATTTATATATGTTTATCTATATATTTATTTGTCTATAGTCTTTGTCCATTCATCTGTTGACATTTAGGTTGTTTACATATCTTGACTATTGCGAATAGTGCTGTACTAAAACTGGGGGTGTAGCTCTCTCTTCAATAACCTGTTTTCATCTTCTTTGGAAATATATACCCAGAAATGGAATGCTGGATTATATGGTAGTTCTATTTTTAATATTTTGAGGAACTTCCATACTCTTTTCCATAGTGGCTGCACCAATTTGCATTGCTACTAACAGTGCACAAGGTTTCCCTTTTCTCCAAGCTGACCGACAGTTGTTCTCTTGTCGTCTTAATGATAGACATCCTAACAAGTGTGAGGTGCTATCGCAGTGTGGTTTTGACTTGCATTTCCCTGGTGATAAGTGATGTTGAGCACCTTTCTGTATACCATCTAGAGATGTCCTTTGGAAAAATGTCTATTTAGTTCCTCTCGTCATTTTTTAATAGAATTTGTTATTGTTGTTACTTTATGAGTTCTTTTTTTTGGTAAGGTTTTGTTTATTTTAGAAAGAGCTAGAGCACGAGTGGGGAGAGGGGCAAAGGGAGAGAGAGAGGGAGAATCTTAAGCAGGCTCCATCCCCAGTGAGGACCCCAACTCGAGACTTGATCTCACAACCCTGAGATCATGACTTGAGCTGAAATCAGGAGTTGGATGCTTAACCAACTGAGCCATCCACATACCCCAATTTATAGGAGTTCTTTATATATTTTGGATATGGAACCCATATGTAATGTGTGGTTTGCAAGTATTAGATCTTTTAAGAAAAATAGGAGACAACATATTTCACTGGGAATGTTTGAAAAACAAAACATATATGTGTTCAAATATACAATTAAGATGTCACATTTGGGTAATTAACATTATTTACCACTCTGGACAAAACCTGAAAAATCTCAGTGGCTTAGCAATAAAGATTTATTTCTACCTTGCATACTGCAGAATGTAGGTCAGGGACTATATCCCCCATACGATGGAAGACTCGAAACCCAAAATCACAACAGCCAAGGAAGAGAGAAATAGAGATGGCACACTAGCTGTTAACAGCCCAGACCCAGAAGTGATACATACAGTTGCTTCCGTTGTTCAGAAAGATTCACACGGTCCTAAGCTAACCGTAAGGGCACACAGAGACTATCTGGTGAGTCGTACCCATCATGGCCACAGGTGCCATTACACTACAAATATGACCTGGTTCACTTTTTATATTACCCTTCTGGTTCACTTTTTATATTACCTTTCTGGCTACTGTGGAAGTTTGGATTTGCAAGTCTAGCGTGTGTAATGGACTCAAAGTCAGAAGACCTGTGTCCTAGTTATGCTCTTTCTCAAGTCAGGAAAGTATAGCCGGAGGATTTTTTTCTTTCCTTGGGAGATTCATCTCCTCCTACCACTGGAGAAGCAAAGGGACTTTTTTTTCTCTTCCTATCAGAAGCAGGAAGCTGTTCCAAGTTGAGCTGGCTATACTTTCACCTGGGAAACTTGGAAGGAGAATATGAAGTCATCAAGCAAAAGCAAAATGAAAGGAGGAAACTATTATTCTGATTCAGGGCCCACAGGTATGAGAGGTAACAGGCCTTTTCTATTTGTAGCACAGAAACCAGATCTCATTTTTCATTTTGGATTTGGAGATACATAAACCTTGATGTCTTCCAGCATTTGAAGAATAATTCTCAGAAGATAGACAAATGTCTGCACAGGTTCAATCAGTGGCATGTATCCAGGTGTTTTCCTGGAATGGAATTTTACCAAAAGCAATTTGGGCTGCAGCTCTGTTTTCAGAAGAACATCATGTCAATCAGGCTTTGGAGCTCTGACCGGTCTCAGAACCAAAGGCCAGTGCTGACTGCCCAGCTGTTAAGGTTGATGAGGCTACGTTAGAATCTCATCTTAAATAGGGTTTCTGAGCCATGTGCAGGGAGAGAAGGAGAGAGAAGCGAGCTGGAGAGAAATAGTCTGTGATGAGTGATGAGGCTTTGTCAGTTACACCTAACATGCCCAGTTCATAAATCAGAGACTATTTCCTGATCTGAAAATCTGGATTTGCAGCTTTGGTGATTATTTTTAGATAAGTTCTGAGAGGTTACAAGTAGGGACTTGAAAACACAATTAAAACCCCAGAGCAGATAAGCCATCTGTGTGCACTCAAGGAAAGAAAAGTGAATTTAATCTTTATACTCTTTGAAAAAGGAGGAAGGTGCTGTTGGCAGGTCCATAAAATGTGTATGATGGCCAGGGTGGCAGAGACTCAAAGTCAAGGAGAGAATCATTTACCTGATGTCATCATTGTGCCTGGATCATCTGTTAAAGTTTCCTGAGCCTCAGTCATCCTGGTGCCATAATGATCTCTGAAAAGAAAAAAAAAAAAAAATCTTGTCTCAAAAAGATCACAGATTTGATCTATGACATTATTTTAAATACTGGGAGACATTTTTTTAGGTGTTTACTAAGGTCATGGAGACTTATTGAGGTGCTAAAATCCTTGAGGGGGAGAGGCTATGTTGGTCCCTTTCATGTTTGCTTTCCTTTGCTTCTTCCCGAAATCCAGAAAACTCTCACAGCTCCATGAAACTAATAAGACATCCCAAATATAACCTCTTAACACCCTTGTGTGGAAATCAACCAGACCTTACAATTCCTTTTTATGCTCCATTATACAAACAGGTGAAAAAACTTGGAAATCATCCTCAGTGAAGTTAACACTAGATATTCTGTGTTTAATGAACTAAGAATAAGACTAATCCTTATGTTTTCAACTTTTTTCTTCTTTCAGTATTAAACATAGTTATATCCGTTGAAGGAAGATTCGTTGATGAGTATCTTGCTTTCAGATGATCTCACTTAGCTCTAATACTAGTTATCAGTCTTTGCAGTGGTTCTGTGATGTTATCAACAACCTTATAGTAACTTCCTTTACTGCATAAATCAGACAGTCAGTTTCTGTTGCTTGCCACCAGAATTTCTCCTTGGTGCATTATCTGTTCTGCCTGGTGTTGGAGCTGCTTACATCTGTGTGGATCTTACCAACGAGAAGCAGCATCTTTCAGAATAGGATAGCTTAATATCTTGTGTGCAACATAGTGTGCCCAGAGTAGAATCTCACATCCATATAGTTAAAAGCGTGGATTCTGGAGTCATATCACACTGACTGAATCCCAACTTCAAGATCTCTGGGTGGCTCAGTCGGTTAAGTGTCTGCCTTCAGCTCAGGTCATGATCCCAGGGTCCTGGGATCAAGTCCCAAATCAGGCTCCTTGCTCAGCAGGAGCCTGCTTCTTCCTCTGCCTGCTGCTCCCCCTGCTTGTGTGCTCTCTCTCTCTGACAAATAAATAAATAAAATCTTAAAAAAAAAAAAACAACCCAGCTTCTTCCTTTACTAAGTGCATGACTTTGGGCAAGATAGCAATCTTCCTCAGTCTTGGCTTCTTTGTGTAAACTTAAGAACACATCCCTGTTTTAATGCTTAAGTGCCCAGAGCATAGAAAGAATTTCATAAGTATTAGGTACTATAAGAAAAATGAAAAATAAATATTAGGCTTTTTTAGTATAATGGGATGAATTTATATTATTTTATTTTTTATTACTTCATGTTATATTCATATTATAAATCATATATATTTTGTCTATAATTCTATATGTTACAATAAATTATATGTTCATATTACATGTATCATGTTACAGTTATTATTATAAGTCAATAAATGTATAATTGAATTTAGTTGTTTCTCAAACTATAAGCTCAGTTTTAATTGACCTTGTGAGGTGGCTTGCTCATTTTTAAGAAAAGTTGTCTAACCCTTGGTTTTTAAAAAATCTATGTTAAAAGTTTTCCCTTTGAAGGAAGTAATCATTTTTAATATGAGGGTTGTTAAAATGCCAGCAAGGAGTTTTTCCATAATATGCTAAATTTTTCAACCTCTACATAAGTAGTTTTCAGCTAGTTGAAATGTTATTGAGTCTTTTTCTTAATGTCATGAATGTTTTTCAAGAAAAATCTGTGCATTTCATCTGCCTGAACACAGAGCTTTCCAGAGCAGCTTCATTTTCCACAGAGTTGTGGGCTGTAAAGTCATCTCTTTCTCCAGACCTCTTTGACTTGATCTCCGTATGGTGCCAGACTCTGAGATGCTTCTTTTCTTCTTGCATTTCTGAAGGACTCTGTCCGCTTTCAGACCCACCAGTCAGTTTCATCCCTCCATCTGACCTCTCTAACAAATATCGGACGTTTCTTCCTCCTTGGCACTGCAAAGGATTCTGCTGAATTTCACTCCGCTTCTTTAGTGCTGATGTCAGAAATGTTCTTTTGTTTCGTTGAAACATTTTCATCCCTAGATTGAAGTGCTAACGCCTGAGTTCTCAATCATGTCATCAACATGGCAAACAGGGATGGGTTTGGCTTTTATTTTCTCTGGAAACCCCTGGTCCCCAGAAGAGTGTCATCATGGAACTGCTGCAATGAACACAGAATTGATTTATCTGTTCAACCATTACTAATTGGGGATTGACAATGGGTCCGATTTGCTCAGAACGTTGGCCTGACTCTGAGATGAATGGGACACATCCGCCTGTGTTGTACAAGCAAACAGTCTCAGAGGATAGAATTCTCTACTGAAGATCAATGCTTCTCTTTATTTCAAGCTCATGGCACCAGTCCTTATTTGGAATATAAATACAATAAACTCCCCCATAGACCTCCAAGGACAAAAGAATGCCAGGGCAAGACAGAGAAGGGAGAAGAAGGTCACGAGGGGAAGAGGTTGCTGCCTCCTCAGTATGTGAGAACTTTCTCAACCAGTTTCACAAATAAGGAAACGAGCTCAGAGAGGTCTGATACCCCTTCTGCGGTAACATAGCTGGAATGTGGCAAAGCCATCTGGTTGCCTGTGGGACCTGTGCTCTTCCCCCTCCTCTCCCACACTGCCCCACAGTTGGGGAATAGTGGGGAATGGGTAACAAAACAGGGCAACACACTGTTGGAACCAGCTGAAGGGCCCCTAACCGCTCTTGTTCCAGAATCTGAGAAGATAAGCAAAGTCAGAGAAAGAGCACTTGAATGATTTTGACTCCTATTAAATCTAATTAGAAGGCATTTGATGTAGTCTGCTAAATTTCTAAATGTCTATCTATCCATGTGCATCTTGATGTCTGCCATAGAGAAATGCTTGCACATTGATAGAAAAAAAAAGCATGTACGTTAATTGTAGAATTTTATGTAATGTGCAGAAACTGGAAACCAGACAAAGGTTCATTAATATTGGAATAATTAAATGCATTCTGATGAATCTGCACTATTAAGTACTATGCTGATAAGATGGATCTATATAAGTAGAACTAGGAAGATCTTCAAAACACATTAAGTGGGAGAGGCAGGCTTCCAGTGATGAAATGACTACATCAGGGGGATAAAAGGTACAGCATAGGCAATATGGTCAACACTATTGTGTTAGCATTGTATGGTGACAGATGTAAGCACAGCATAACATATAGACTTGTCAAATCACTGTGTTGTACACCTGAAGCCATTGAAACATTGTGTATCAACTATACTTAATTAAAAAAAACACACATTAAGTAAAAAGCATCAGGTAGCAGAAACATGTTTGTAAAATGATCACACATATATAAAAATTAATGTAAAGTTTAGTATTTCAGGGGCACCTGGTGGCTCAGTCAGTTAAGCCTCTGCCTTCGGCTCAGGTCATGATCTCAGGGTCCTGGGATGGAGCCCCATATTGGGCTCTCTGCTCAGTGGGGAGCCTGCTTCTCCCTCTCCTTCTGCCCCTCCCCCTGCTTGTGTACTCTCTTTCTCTCTCTCAAATAAGTAAATAAAATCTTTTTTTTTTTTAATCAGTATTTCAGGGGCGCCTGGTGGGTTAAAGCCTCTGCCTTCAGCTCAGGTCATGATCCTGGGATCCTGGGATCAAGCCCCGCATTGGGCTGTCTCGGTGAGGAGACTGCTTCCTCCTCTCTCTCTGCCTGCCTCTCTGCCTACTTGTGATCTCTGTCTGTCAAATAAATAAAATCTTTTTTAAAAATGTGTTTTAAAAAATAAAAAATCAGTATTTCAGAAAAGGGAACGATGCATGAAGAAGAGGAAACTAATATTTCCAAATTGGGGAGGCTAGGGAAGCAAGAGCACAGACTGCTTTCAGGTGGAAGGTGCTGTTTGAATGGGAACTTGGAGCTGGTGAAATGTAGAGAGAGAAGCATTTACCCAGAGCCCCGTAGCTAACAGGGAGCTGAGCCAAGGCCGGTACCCCGTGCCATCTGAATCCAAAGTACGGGCTTTTAAATAAGATTCCTTTGACTACAAATTCCAAACAGCAAATATAAGCTGTAGACATCGCCTTACATCTGCATAAGGTAGAGGTAGAAGATATGCATGTATCTTTATTAAGTATTTACCGTGTGTTTGGTGCTCTGCTGGAGGCAGTTGTGGGGATCCAGGTGAATTAGAGTTCCTGGCCTTAATAACTTGAGGTCTGGTTGGGAGAGAAGATGCATTTATAAACCTTTTTCATTTATGAAAGTAAACCAACTCTAAGAGAAAATTATAGGGAAATTCAGAAGAAAGATGCATGAGCCAAAAGGAAAGATGCTTCCAGCTGGGGGATTAGAAGATGTACCAGGTAGAATGTGTTAAAATACAAGAAAAAGGGGGTGCCTGGGAGGCTCAGTCTGTTGAGTGCCTGCCGTAGGCTCAGGTCATGATCCTAGAGTCCTGGGATCGAGCCCCACATCAGGCTTCCTGCTCAGTGGGAGGCAGGAGTCTACTTCTCCCGCTCCTCCTAGCACGTGCTCTCTCTCGCTTTCTCTGTGTATGTGTCTCTCTCAAATAAATAAATAAAATCTTTTAAAAAAAAATATAAGAAACAGAAAACTAACAGTGACATAATCCATGTCTTACTTTATGAATAGGGAGTCTGAAACTGGCTATTCCTAAGCTGATTCAGCATCTCAGCAGTGTCTCTAAGGACATAAGTTTTTCCTGTCCTCCTCAGTAAGCCTTTGTCATTGCGCTGGTCACATCAGTGTCCAGTACGGCAGCCACAACCATGAGCACGTCAACCACGTTTGAGAGCAGGGAGCAGGAGGTAGCCAGGGCAGCAAAGAGAAGGGAGTGTGGCTTTTAATGAGGGACAGTCTCTTGGCATCTCTCTGAATAAACTTTTCCCCAGATGCCTCCTACATCCATTTCTTCTTATAGTTCTTTGGCCAGAATGGGTCATAACTCCTCCACCCCCAAGAAATAGCATAAGAGCCTGATCCTGCCTTTTCCACTCTATCCTGGCATCCTGGCTGGGAATAAGGAGCCCTGGGGCCCTGAGGAGCACTTGAGGGTATCTGCCCCAACAGATTCTGTGGAGGAAGGAGTCCTTGGGTTGGATCTGAAACAATGGTGAAAAGAACATTTACTGGATTGTCTCTCCGACATCACTTTTCTAAGAATTGACCCTGCCCAGCTCCAAGTGGGAGTAGCCAAGATCATACACTATGTTCCTGCCTTCTGGGAATCGTTATAATAGATTTAAATAGATACTGCCAAATCAGTCTTC
>RCUC01122305.1:0-27983 GCA_003697995.1 Taxidea taxus jeffersonii | reverse complement strand
TTTTTTTTTTTTGAGATTTTATTTATTTGAGAGAGAGAAAGAGAGAGAGAGAGAGAGTACGCATGAGAGGGGAGAGGTCAGAGGGAGAAGCAGACCCTCCACCAAGCAGGGAGCCAGATGTGGGACTAGATCCTGGGACTCCAGGATCATGACCTGAGCCAAAGGCAGCCGCCTAAACAACTGAGCCACCCAGGCGCCCCAGCTTTCTTTTTTTAGTCAGCTCATTTAGGTGAACAATAAAAGGTCTAATTTTTCTTTTATTAGTTAGAATCAGTCCAGCCTTCCTTTTAAATAATTTAACCATTTTTACCTGACACTCTGTGAAAATAATATATAAATATCACTTGGGGCAGCATAAACTCAAAGTGATTTTGGGATTACAAACTATCTAAAAGTATCGCTGGTATATTTTGTATTGCTATTCATTTGCCTAGGGGTTCCTTTCTCAAACTCATGATTAAAAAGAAAATAGTGTAAAAAAAAAATAAAGAAAATAGTGTAAGGGTAAATTAGCTAACCCTATGACCCAGCAATCGCACTACTGGGTATTTACCCTAAAGATACAAATGTAGTGATCCGAAGAAGCACGTGCACTCGAATGTTTATAGCAGCAATGTCCACAATAGCCAAACTATAGAAAGAACCTAGATCTCCATCACAGATGAATGGATAAAGAAGATGTGATACACACACATGCGTGTGCTCACACACACACGCGTGTGCTCACACACACACACACACATTGAAATACTATGCAGCCATCAAAAGAAATGAAATCTTGCCATTTGCAATGATGTAGATGGAACTAGAGGGTATTATGCTAAGTGAAATAAGTCAGAGTCAGTCAGAGAAAGACAATTATATGATCTCTCTGATTGAAGAAATTTGAAAGGCGGGGTGGGGGGGTTGTTGGGGGCAGGCAAGGAATAAATTAAACAAGATGGGCCAGGGAGGGAGACAAACCATAAGAGACTCTTAATCTCAGGAAACAAACTGAGGGTTGCTGGGGGGGATGGGGAGGGATAGGGTGGCTAGGTTATGGACATTTGGGAGGGTATGTACTCTGGTGAGTGCTGCAAATTGTGTAAGACTGATGATTCACAGACCTGTACCCCTGAAGCAAAAAATACATTATGTGTTAATAAAAAAAAAGTAAATTAGCTAACAATGTTAACAAAAGTCGTCACCTTTTAAGGAAGATTTACTTGTTAAGATTAATTATGTGCTTATTGAATTTATAATCAGAGAATCTGAAATTAGATGGTTTTGAATAATTCTTGGAAATGATAGCATATGTTTAATTATCTTTTCAGATTTTCAGTATGTCTTAAATCTAATGATGTTTTATTAAATAAAGTTTGAGTTTTAATTTAAGGTACTTACTAATATTTCTTGAAGATAGCAAAAATGAACTTTTACATGTTGTGGTCTTGAATGAAGCAAAATGTATTCTTATATTTGCTTTCAGAGATGTTAAAGTACAGTGAAAAGGAGATTTTCTTGGTCATGTAAGGGAGCAGAGTATATAAATGCACTTAATGTCAGATAAGTCAGAAGCAGCAGCAGCACACGTGGAGCCCACAGATTTTACAATATTTTGTTTGATGCAGATATGCCATTTCTGTTAGTATTAATGGCACAATTTACATCATTAGAATGACAATGCCCTTGGTAAATGAACATGACATAACTTTTTATGAATTTCTTAGTACAAATGAATTATGTCTACTTATCTGTCATTGGATGAACATGATTTTATTATGTTGCTCCTGTAACCAGGGTTGCAAGTTGTTACTAATGATTGGAGAATTATGAGTTAATTGTAATTAATACCATAGTTATAACAATTTTAACAATCTATACTTCAAGAAATAAAGTCTGTATTTTAAAAACTTCCTATATTTTAAAATTTAAAGCAATAGATTATGCAAAGTAGGATCTGTTAATATAATTTAATACTGTATTTTGACTTTATTTTTTATTAATTATATAGAGGGGTACATGACACCCCTCCATAACACTTTCCTACTTTTTTTGGCTGCCTATCATTGATCTCTACTTCATATCCCAGTAATTTTGTAACATTTTTTAGGGAGTATAGAAAGATGATTCATTTCTTTGCTGCAGCATTGTTTAAATTTTTTTCTGTTATTTAGTTTTAAAACATCTCTTTTAGGGACTCCTGGTTGACTTAGTTGGTAAAGCATCTGACTCTTGGCTTTGGCTCAGGGCATGATCTCAGGGTAAAACAGAGCTCCATGTCGGGTTCCATGCTCAGCATAGAGTCTGCTTGAGAGTCTCTCTCTCTCTCTGCCTCTCCCCACCATGTGCTTTCTTTCTCTCTAAAATAAATGAGTAAACCTTTTTTTTTAAACGATTTTATTTATTCATTTGCCAAAGAGAGACAGAGTGAGAGAGGGAACACAAGTAAGGGGAATGAGAGAGGGAGAAGCAGTCTTTTCGCTGAGCATGGAGCCTGCTGCGGGGCTCGATTCCCGGACACTGGGATCATGACCTGAGTCGAAGGCAGATGCCCAAAGACTGAGCGACCCAGGCATCCCTAAATGAATAAATCTTAAAAAAGAATATGTTTCTTTTAATTGTCACAACTCATTATTTTTAATGAGATGCAGATTTTTAGCTTTGATGTCCAGATTTGGGATAAACCTCTTTCATTTTTCTTTCATATGCAAGTTGTAATATTTCCAAGCTTTTCAAAGTGTTTATGTGAGTGTGTTTATGAATGTGCATATATATATATATATACAGTATATACATATAAATATATATTTTTTGAATTGGTGGCACTCATTAACCAGTATGTCACTGAAGTAGTACATTCTGAGTTTTACTTTTTGTTGTTGTTGATGTCAGTATTTTCATGTCCAGTCAGAAAACTTGTCTTTTTCATTTTTTCTCATTAATTGGATTACCAAGTGATCCTACAGCCTTGTCATTACTTTTATTTAAGATTTTACTTCTCATCGCATATTAAATGCATCCCAACTTGGCAGCTTCTTGGCCAGATCCCAATTTTCCAGCAGCTACTCTAATGCCACCTTATGTAATGTAAAGTAAGGAGAAGGAAAATTCAATGGAGGTAGTCAGTGCCTTTAATAGAATCAAATGAAAATCCTTTACTATTGTAAACTAACAAACATATAACCATGTGACTGCATTTCTAGGTCTTTCCCAGGACAATCTCTGGAAGATGTTTATTTTCACTGTCTTGGGCCAATTTTCTCCCAAGAATGTCAGTTTATAATTTCAGCAACTATATTTCTGTATGCCTATTTCTCTGTAAATAGCTCTAGATATGAACATTATTTTTTTCTAATTTTAGTGAGGAAAAATGGAAATTGCTTCCATTTGCATTTCTTTGAGTTCTACAAGAGATTGAACATTTCATGTTTATTCATCGTTTTATGTTTTAAAAAAATTCCTCCTGTTCGTCCTTTACAATCTATTTTCTCATTAGTGTTTTCTTGCCATGTTATATGAGCTTTGTATTTAATTAGGGATAGTCATATGTGCCAGTTTTCTTTTAAACCTGTATGTTCAACATTTGGTGTTATATGCTCAAAGAGGCTTTCCCTACCTACAATACTATCTATAGCCACAGTCATTTATATTAACATTTATTAATTTTATAATTTTTTTCTAGAATTGTCCATTGTATGGTGTGAGGCAGAGGGCAAACTTAAATTTTTTAAAAAGGATTTTACTTATTCAAGAAAGAGAGTTGTTTTATTTTTTTTTTTGTAAGTAGTATTTTGTAGGGCTGGTTTGGTGATCACAAGTTCTTTTAGTTTCTATTTGTCCTGGAAGCTTTTTATCACTCCTTCTATTTTCAGTGACAGCCTAGCTGGATAAACCATTCTTGGCTGCATAATTTTCTTGTTTAGTACCCTGAATATATCATGCCAATCCTTTCTGGTCTGCCAGGTCTCTGTGGATAGGACTGCTGCCAATCTAATGTTTCTACCATTGTAGGATACAGACCTCTTGTCCTGAGCTGCTTTTAGGATTTTCTCTCTGTCTCTGTGATTTGTAAGTTTTAGTGTTAGATGTTAGGGTATTGACTTAATTTATTGATTTTGAGGGGTTTCTCTGTGCCTCCTAGATTTTGATGCTTGTTTCCTTCCCCAAATTAGGGAATTTCTCTGCTATAATTTGCTCCAATATATCTTCTGTCCCTCTACTCCCGTCTTTTTTCTTCTTCTAGGATCCCAATTTTTCTAATAATTGTTTCGCTTTATGGTATCACTTATTGAGAGAGTCTTAAGCAGACTCCTGGGATTTCAACACAGGCTCTATCTCAGGACTCTGAGATTATAACCTGAGCCAAAACCAAGGGTCAGGCACGTAACTGATTGTGCCACACAGGCACCCTGCAAACTTAATTTTTTTAATGTCTTCTTGTTTCAAATTATTTACTTGAAATTGTGCTTTAAAATAGTTTTTTAACCAGTTTATCTCTAACCTATTTATCATCTTCTAATATGGTGGTTTGTTAAAATTGGTGTTGGGACCCTGACCAAGAATGATTAAGTCTGAATCTTTGGGTGTGTGGACTGTTCATTGGTATTTTTTACAAACTTGTTAGGAAATTCTGTATATGTCAGGACTGACAACCACTGCTGTACAGCTTTATAATAATTTGCATTTGTGTGGGGGTTTTCACTGTTTTTATTGGTCTCTCCATCCCATGTTTGTTACTTATTCATTATAGATTTACTGACTTGTAAGTTTCTAAATATAATTTGTTTCCCTGTTTTTTTCTCTAGGAGAGGTGCTACAGCATTTATTATTTAGTTGAGTTTGAATTTAGCTTTATAAAATAAATCCCCATTTTTATGGTTACCTCTGGAAGGAAATAAGTTTATTGGATATTAAGTGTAGTATCAGTCTTTTGAATTTCTAATCTTAAGAGTTACCAGTTAGCTGCATTAAAGAAAGTTAACTGTTTTGTAACAGAAATTTATTTCTTTTTAATATGACTAACTTTGCAAAACTGCCTGAATTCTGTAGCCATTATAGATGGCATTCATTAGCTCAGCTAACTTCTTAGGAGAGATGCAGCAGTAATAGTAATTTCTTACAGTTGATTACGTGATAATGTAAACAGTAGAATTATTCTGTGGGTCAAAATATGTATGTAGGCACACATACATGTACATTTATACGAGTAGACCTTGTAGAAAGGCAAATATTTATAAAAAAGATGATGATATATATTAATTTTACCTTTTTTTCTTTCCTCACTCTTTTTTGTTGTTTTAATGAAAAGGGATTAAATGTGATAAATTGCTATTCTTCTTTTTAGATTTTAAGACCCTATATTCAACTTTTGCATTAATGGGTTGAGGGAACAGAAGCTTTTTATCTTCTTATTCTCTCCAAATATTGTATTTCATTTAATGTGCGATTCTCCATTAGGTCCTCAATATTTTGGGCTTTTTCTAGCCTTTAGGATTCGTATTTTTTGATAGTTCATTTATGACAATTCCAAAGCCACCTATATGTATGCCCTTGAGCTGTAAACCAAAACCCTGTAGTGAATCTTTTCTTTTGGACTCAGAAGTCCAACATCAATTTCTTCTAGCCATGATCTAATTATCTTCAGTTTCTGCTCTTGGGGGGATTGATACATATCATGAGATATGGGCACCACTGGTTACATCTCATTTGTTACTGGGAGTTGGGTTTCTAAGAACTTGAGGAATGTCTTGGGAACTGGGTGGGGTCATCAATGCCTATTTATGGTGGAGGCTGTTAAGTATCTCTTAAAACTAGAATTGATCATTTTAGTTGAGTGCTACAGGTCATTTTAATGGGGGCAGTGACGTATAAGTATACAATTTAGAAATAACATTGAAAAAACACTATATTAAGAATTTGACTATCATTCACATATTTTATACATTTAAGAATAAAATAAGTATGCAGTGTAGTAACAAATTCATTTAAAATAAAATAACATTTGTGTGATTTAGTTTAATTTAGTACTTTTTTTTAAAGATTTTTTTTTTTTTTTTTTTTTTGATAGAGTCAGCAAGAGAGAGAGAGCATGAGCAGCAGGAGAGGCAGAGGGAGAGGGTTGAGCCAACTCCCCACTTAGCAGGGAATGGACACAAGGCTCAATCCCAGGACCCTGGGATCATGACCTGAGCTAAAGGCAGATGTTTAACTGACTGAGCCACCCAGGCGCCCCTTAGATTTAGTACTTTGCATGTACTTTGTACGTAAGTTGGCTATAAAGTCAAAGAAGTAATAACCAGCAATGTTATTTAAATTTTTTGTTATTACACAATTTATGAAAATTGACATGTTTTATCATTTTAAGCACATTTAGTTGTTTCTTCCTCTTTATCCTTTTAATAGTAGGAGTAGGGTAATATGATTTTATGCTGTTATTTAGTTCATATTTTAAGAAATATAACTGTTTACAAAGATAAACCTGATTTTGCTTAAGACATATATTGCTAGTGACATTATAAGTTGGTCTAATCTAATGAAAGGAAGTTTGAGAAAATGTCTGAAAAACTCTAAAAATGTGCATATTCTATGATCTGGCATTTTACTTCTAAGAATTAGAGCTAAGGAAATAGATATAAAGAAATAGGTACAGATATATGCAAGATTTTATTTGTAAAGATGTTCAACATAACATTATTTAGAACAGCAAAACAAAACAATCTGACAGCTGATAATGTCCAGCAGTCTCTACTGACATAAATCATGTAACATAAATCATGGTGCAGTTACATAGAAGAAGAATACTTGAATGTGGAATCATTCAGCAGTGTCGTTAGGTGAATACTTAGTGCTATGGGACCTTGTTCAGTGTGTTCTAAGACAGACATCATGTGAAGTACTGTTCCCGTGACAGAAGTGCACTTAGATGATGAGTGTACAAGAAATACATTAAATGGGGTTCTTCCTAGATGGTTATTATTTTCTTGATGGTATCCTTTGTTATTTTTCAACATTACTCCAATAAGCGTGTTTTAATTTTGTAGTTGTGGTGGGGACTGAACACGTATTTTTTAAACTTTTACTACCTGAGGTGACAAGTACTTGCGTTTTTATGTGATGTCTTTTTATAAATGGTTTAAGGCATCAGGATGAATGTGATAATATGTAACAAAATGTAGCACATTATTGGAGCCATTTTCATGATTAATTGATACTTTTCTATTTTAGATGCTAGAAAATTCTTGCCAACTTTTCTCTGTGAAATAGCTGGAATTGGCAATAGATCTTTTTTGTTCATTTCAGCACATTTTATGAATGGATATTTATTATGAAAAGCATCAAACATCTTCCTTTCACTAAGAGTTGACAGCCAGAGTGTTCTCATTTGATTGAACTGATGGCATATAATAGTCTGTTTATTTAATCACTTTAGCTTACTCAGTCATTTTGAACCACAATGGAGTAAAACTCCCTGCCTTTACTTTTTGAAGATAAAATTGAGAGATTTAAACATGATTTACTCTGCTTTGACCTATGGTTTGAATTAACTTAGCTATTTGCATTCATTTTCAAGAGAAGCACTCAATCCTTCCAAAGTAATAATCGAATCAATCCCTTTGTTTTTCAAATTGCTCTGGAGACAGTCCTAAGCTATCTAGACTATCAAGTTTTCTTTTATTGGGGTAAAAAATACAAAATTGATTTTGATAGCTCTTTTTGAAAACAATATGTATTTAAGAGAGCAACCTTTTGTTTCAAATAAAAGTTTCAGTGGATGATGTTATACATTTTGCTGATTCGTGCTAACCTTTGCTTACTGATCCTCAGATATGATTAGCAAACTCTGAGAGAACTGAGAGTTTTTAAGTGATGCTATCTAATTAGTTCCGGGTGATAGTAAACACGTTGATTTTCCTAGTGTACCACCATCTCACTTTGTTCCTGGTATGGGCACCATATACTTTCAGGCATAGCTGTTGGGTGGTCTGCAGTATTTTCCACAGAGGACCTCCGTGTTCTTTTCTTACCCAAGCACTATACCTCATTCTATTTTCATATTGAGCTGACCAGGCAACACCCCTTCTAAAGGAATTGTTCTCTCCCTGCCTTCAATCCCTTTATTTTTTTTTGGTTATGAACTAATATCAGTGTCTAAGTAGCAGAAGCATCCTTCCCCATGCAGTATGGCTTTTCCCTGGGCCTTCATTTCAATCTCTTTTTAGTACTTGGTCATGTAAATGCCTTTGGACTACATTTGTTTTTATGTTCCTAGGAAAGTGGGGCTGCGCTTTTATTTATCTCCATGCTTTCTTAAAACTCTGCAGAATTCCTGCACATGTACTGAATAAAATTTAAGATTTTATGTGATAATGAATTATTCTGGTAGAATAATTCATGAATTATTATTCTGGTAGAATAATTCATACCTTGAATCATTGAAATATTGAAATACCTTGGCTACACTTACTTGGCAAGTAAAATAGACAAAATATACAGGATATGATCTTTTATCCTTCTTCTCAGGGGTACTTAACTTGGGATCCAAGGAGAGAACTTAGTGATCTGTGAGCCCTATAAAATTATATGAAAAATTCTTATAAATGTCTGTGTGTGTACTTTTCTGGAGTTTGGGTCCATAGCTTTCTATCAGATTGTAAACAGCAATTTCTACAAGGTTAAGAAGTCTACTTTAAATGATTTACCATTCTAAGTAATTTTTAAAGATTACCTAAGCCCAAAAGAAGGAGAATCAGAGCCAGTAACTATTGTCAGTTCATTCAGAATCTTTAAGTGGTCAGGATGGTTATGTCTTCTTCCTGTTTCATGGGTTTTAGAACGTGGGGAAATCAGAAAATTCTTCTTCCCTTCAATTTTGGATTAAGTTGGCGAGGGACAGAGTATGGCAACTTGAGAATTGAAAGCTGACATCTGGTCCTAATTTTATTTTGCTTTCATCTCTAGTTACTCAGGAGGCGTTAGGGAATTTCTGTTGCAGACTGGGAATGCTTAGTTTGCTAGTGTGAACAATCATACACATATGGAAGTTCAGTGCTGGGTCACTGGGCCTCCTGTTCAGAAACAGGTTGAGTGCATGCAGGCTTAAAAGGGCAGTGCTGGTAACTGGGTAGTGGAAACCTCTGGATTTCTAGTGTAGAGCTTATGTCTGGTTGTCTCCTTATATTTTAGCAGAAATTCTTCTATGGGGTAGGAGGAATGGACACAAGAGTTTTAAGAGGATAATTCTCAGTCAGTGATAAGACAAGTAATCATTCAGTTATTTGGGTGGGATAAAGCACAGAAAGACGAAATGTCCAATGCACCATTGTGTATGTTGGGACGTTTTTATTTTTCATCTCTGAATGGAGGCAAAACTGTCCACCATTTTGTTGCTTGTCCTTGGTTTGCCCTTTCTTTTACATGGAGGGCAATGGATCATGATTCAGGTTCTACAGAGCTGCGTGTAAAGGCTTGGTCTCCAAGAGTTGAGCGGGATGTCTTTGATCTCTATTCACTTAATCATTCAGCTTTCCCATTTTTTTGCTGGCAGATTTGCATGGAATTTGTGCTACAGTCTTATCAAGTATGTCTCCTGGAAAGGAGAGTGCAGCCAGCTTCTAATTAGTGGCACAATGGTTTTTAAAATTTAGCACTTGAAAATTTTTCGGCTTCCTCTTTTTGTTTTGTAAAGCAGTTACAATATTTTGGCTTCTTTCTACATTTATATTACCAACAGTACCAAATCAATTAACTCAGTTGTAGGGAAAAATACTCTATTTATATCAAACTGTCTTATAATTTGATGTATTAACTTTAATTTCCATGGTCAAGGTTAACCTTATGTGGGATACAGTGACATTTTCATCTAACACAAAATTATTCTCAGTCTTTATAATGTGAATAATGTAGCACATTGCAGCCAGTTGCCTTGAGTTTGGGTTGGAGATATACCAGAGTTGTAGCACTTTTGACTGTGCTTATTTCCAGAGCCTCCTTTAGTTCTTTCAAAAATGGTGATGTGGGTGCTGGTAACTCTCGATTTTAATTTTGTGTTGACTGCCTAGTCAGAGTCAAATGCCACCTCACCTGTTTTTCTAAGTCAGGGGTTGGCAAGCTATGGCTCCTGCCATTTTTGTAAATAAAATTGTGTTAGGATACAGCTGTGTATATTTGTTTATGTGTTATCTATGGCTGCTTTTATACTACAATGGCAGACTTGAGTAGTTGTGACAAAGATCATATGGTTCCCAGAGCCTGGAATGTTTACGATCTGGAATTTTTTAGAGAAAGGTTGCTAACCCCTTGGTCTGTGAGATCTGACCAAGCTCAGGAACCTGGCATTTTCAAATGTCTACATAGCTTTAGGTGGAGAACCTGCTGACCTGCCTGTTGGTGCAGAGATATGTTTCTTCCCTTTACTGGAGCACGTGAAATGGTGTCTCTTTCTTGGCTGCAGACCTCATTGGGAACTCTGTAGTGCTCCGAGGCAGTGTCCCTAGTACCACAACCATTTCCAGCATCCTCAGGCATGGCTGTAGTTTTGAGATGGTGTCTCAAGGACGAGGCTGGTTTAAGTTGTGCTCTTTCTTACGGTCTGTACATGTTGCACTTTCATACTTGGTTAAGACAGGTGAGGGACCTGTCAGCTTTCCTAACTCACTTCATGGAAGGGCTGATTAGCATGAAGCATGACCTCTTGTTTGTGATATTTTTCAGGTTGCAGCATCTAGACTTAGAAAATAATGACTTTGGTATGGGCTCTTTTATTTGTAATGCCTTGAAATCGCAAGTGCAAATTCTCTCTGGCACACAGCTGCTTAGAAAGATAATGCTCTGCAAAATACCACCAGTCATCACTTTTGTTATTTTTTTCTATCATAAATCCTTTAGTATATTTTATTATAAATATTTCAGACTAAATCTACCATTCGTTTTCTTTACAAAATGAGTAGTTGCACAACGGAAATATATGTCCTAATTTTCATGGAGATTTTTGGCATTTGCTTCCCCATTCTTCATTGTAGCCTTTCTTTTGGGACCTTATTCCTTCCAGGCAAAAAGGGGCTGCATTTTGGACAATTTAGAGCTTGTCAAAACCATAATGAAATCAGGGAAAAACTTTTTTCTCTGCAGTAATGGCAGCAGCAGCAGTGGTGGCAGCCACATCACTAAAGAATATTTGTGGGTCTTAAACCCAACACCGTGATAAGAGATGTAACACGGAGACTGCTGTTTCTCAGAGGGCCATTTCATTCTTCTGTGTGCAGAACCATGGTTCCTTCCCAGAAGGGTCTTGTATTGCAGATGATCTCTTCAGGTATCCCTCTGTGAATGGGTATTCATTCTCACAAGCTCAATGTGTGGTGTGATAGATTTCTCTAACAGAGGCACGGTTTTACTCTGTGGGAAATGGAACCAGGGTGTCTGTGTTACAATGGAGCTATGTCAGGTGAGGTGACATGATGGCAGGGTGGTATGTGCTCAGTTTTGGAGTCAGAATGCTCAGTCTACATACCGGCTCTGCTCCTTAATGACTAGACAACTTTATACAAACCATCTAGCCCTTCTGAACCTCACATTCCTCTGTAGTAAAATGCAGACAGTACATATGTTTATGGTTGCAATAGTAAAAGTATTATCACTAGAAAGCTACAGAATCCATGTTTGAGGGCCACAGAGATGTTGGGTTATCAGATGGTCTGACCTCCAAATATATTACTTGTCCAAGGGAAACAGTGATTGTGGATAGGCAAGCCTTGGTTGCGTTCAGCTAGTCCAGCTAGTCCTGATTTTGTAAGCAACATTTGGGGTTTTGCTGTAGTAAAGCTGCCTCCCCCCCTTTTTAAAAGATTTTATTTATTTATTTGACAGAAAGAGATCACAAGTAGGCAGAGAGGTAGGCAGAGAAAGAGGAGGAAGCAGGCTCCCTGCCAAGCAGAGAACCCGATGCCGGGCTGGATCCCAGGACCCTGGGATCATGACCTGAGCTGAAGGCAGAGGTTTTAACCCACTGAGTCACCCAGGCACCCCTTCCTTTTCCTTTTTTAATTGGTTATAGATTCTCTTTTCATTGCAGGGCAAATAAAAGTTTTTTTCCAACTAGGTGTTTCCAGACTGATTCATAGTTCTGTCCTCTCCTGTCAACTCCCCACTTTGCCAAACAATTAACAACAATAACACAATTACAAAGGACTACCTAAAGAGTATTTTCAGTGGAAATCACTTAATTATTGTGACACTGGCTAAGGACAAATAATAATATAGCTCTGAACATGGTATCATTTCTTTCCTTGAATAGTTCAGTTATAAAAGTTTATGGTTTCTTTCATATGGTAACTTCACTAGAGAGGAAAAAATAGAGTTTTGTAGAAGGTATTATAGAGTCCTAGAGGGAAAGCACAAGATCCTTTTTATGCTTCCCTTTCAAAGCGTAACACCTGGAATAAATCATTCATAGTCATTCTCATGCTTTTTCATCCCTTTTCAGAGCTATCCAGGAACCCAAGGATCAAATAACTTGATCTGAGATAGCTCTACCCCCAGATACTTTCTCTAAAAGAAACAGGTGAGAAGAGGAGAGCTGGAGAGCACCCAAGCTTTCTTCCTGGCTTTATAGTTTTTGGAAAATGCCTGCAGAGTCTCAGCTTCCGGTTTTGGGTCCCTTCTCCTCATGTGGCCACAGATGGAGGAGAGGGTGTCAGCTGCCCCCTCTTTAGAGTGGATGGTCTGTCTCATTACATTGCTGTCATTTTCTTTTGCATTTTAGACGATGATATCTGTCATGGGCTCCTAGAGAATATGCTCTGTATTGTTATTTTTGAAATTTTACGTGCCTAATGAACTTTAAGCATTCTGACTTTATCTTGTTTGTAGTTATTGTAACATAGTGCCACCAGATAACACAGCCACAAATTTACTCTGAACAATTGGAAAAGCCATTTCTTGGGTTTTTACATTGGTCAGATTTACTGAAGAAGTGCACAGCTACTATCATTCTCTAGATTTGTTTCAATTTGTGAGTTCCTATTAGAGTTCATAAGACAACTCCAAGAAGTGTAAGTGACTTGTAATTTATAGCCATGGTATGTTAATTCTGTGAAATTGTAGTCTAGTTAGGCTATATGAATTATGACTACACTTGTAAGTTGTTTACACCAAACAACATGATAGATATATATGTCTTCCTTTGAATCATAATAAAAGGAAATGCCTGTCACCCTAATTTATCACCAGGCATGTTCATATTTAAAGCCTTTTATAGTGAAATAAAAACTTGACCTAAAGATTATGGTTACTGCAGACTTGACAGCAGCTGAGCCCAAGGTGTAAAATACTGCAGGGCCTCGACTGCCATAATAAAAGCTGGGTAGCCCATATGGAAAATTATTACATGAGGTGAATGTTCTTAGATGTAAAAATGATTAAAGTAATCCTTCCAATCAGAGGTCTGAGAGGTCATCTGGTTCAAGTCGCCAGATGTCCTTGTCAGGTTAAGAACTTTCCTGTGTCGCATAGAGGAACTAGAATCATGGCCAGTGTGCCTTCCCCCATTACCTCTCTGTTCCAGGGCAGAACTGCAGTTTTGACATTAATCAGATATGTTCCCTGTCACATTGCATAATAGCTCGGGGGCAGTAGCAGGAAGAAAAGGAAACTCTTTAAAGAGTGTCATATAGAAAACAATGGTTTAAAAATTCACACTCACATGAATTTTCATGTACACATACAACCATTTGTCCCATATTTGAGTGCCTACAGTGTGCCTGGGGGTAGGATTGAGCACAGTGCTGCAAGTAGTGGACAGTCCCTGTCCTCTGGTAGTCCAGACTAGTGCAAGATTTCTTGACCTCAGCACTACTGTCATTTTTAGCAGCTTCTTGGCCTCTGCCCACTGGACAACCAGAAATGTCTCCAGGCATTCTCAGATATCCCTTGGGGGGCAAATGCCCTGTAACTGAGAACCACTTGTGCTTATGGGTGCCACCCGTAGGGGAGACAGGCAAGCATACAGAGAAGTGAGTACTAAATACACACAGTAGAATGAACTAAGCATGAGTCACAAAGGGTGCTGTGCAAGAAAATGGGGAGAGGTAGCTTTCAGAGCACTCTCAAATTCACTGTCTTTCTCTTAGGCTGACACCAGACCACATTACAGTGTCTCTTACCTCCCTCAGCAAATTTATTTATGTTCTACCAGAATTACTACTTTTCAAACACTTGAAACATTTTTGGTTTACTAAAGGCAATATGTAAAATTCTTGGTTTCTTTTTCTTTTTTAAAGTTAAGTATCGCTAGTGCTGAATAGCCACAGAATATCAAAGGGTGGTTTTATAATTATCTAGCAGTAATTACGTAGTGCAGTCCTGCCATCATGTTGCTACATATATACAGTACTGAGCAGGAGCTGATGAATGGAAGATTCTGTACCAGCATAGAGAGAAGAATCAGGAGGTCTGCTTACACGTTTAGCACATCAGCTACTGAAATTTATCCTTCTACTTTCTGTCAGAGAGGAATTGATTGTACAAACTGTCAAAAAAAGTTTATAAAATTTCTGTATGTATAGAAAGTCACATTTTTAACTATTTCTCAATAGAAAGAATATGGTGTAAGTCTTTGGTAATTCATAAAACAATTTTTCTTCTTTTATTTTAGACTGTGACTTAGGTTCAAAATTATTTATAGAAATAATCTTTATTATCGCAATTCAAACTTGTGAGTGTAATGTGCAAGTAGTGTACTCCCCCAAAGAAAAACAAAAATAAAAACCAACTAATCTTTAATGGTATTAGATGTTACTTTTCTGTTATCCATTTATAGCCACAGTTATTTTTCCATGTTATTGCTTCTCCTATGTAGAAATTGCCATCATTTAAAAACAAAAAAACAAAAAACACTTTAAAAATTTACTTTAGAGTTGAGGGAGAGAGAGTGAGGATGGGGAGGGGAAGAGGGAGAAGGAGAATCTCAAGGAGACACCCCACTGAATGTGGAGCCTGAGATCATGACCTGAGCCAAAATCAAGAGTCAGATGCTCAACTGACTGAGCCATCCCGGTGCCCTAAAATTGCTATCTTTTTAAGCTTTTCCCCTTACTAGCCCATAACGTTTGAAGGATGTTGTCAGTGCAGTTTCTGTGCACTCTTGAATGAGTATATGCATTAATCAAAGACCATGGAATGATTGTGGGCATTCTCAAGTTCATTTAGAAATCATCTATTGGCTAGGTTATGTTTGCTAGCATTCACTCTATTATTTATTTAGGTCAGTGGTGGGGGAACATGGATTGATGGTGGGATACAGGATGAGCTATACATATGGTATGGAAAAAGATGAAATAAATTGGCGGAGAAAAGCTAGAAAAGAACTGAAGATTATTAGGCATATATATAAGTGTCTTGTACCCAGTAAAAACTTGAGTGAGCCTACATCAACATCCTGAATTAGAAATATTTACAGTATAAAAAGCACAAGTTCCCCTTCCTGTAGTAGTGTATTATCTAGTTAGCAGTAGGGTAAGAAAAAGTTATATCTAAAGCATTTGAAAGACCAAAGGAAAACTTTTCCAGTTTTCTAGTGTTCACAAATACAAACTGAACTTTAGCACTGAATCCATTAGTATTCAGATAAGTTAAGGATAATTGAAGTTTTCAACTTAATGTGTTAATCACATAATTGGGTCATATGAAGGTGATACTTTATGGTTTCATTTCTAAACAAAGTATGCACAGTGGTCATTTTAATGAGTTTGATTTACTAAAGGAAAAAAGTCCTATAAATGTTTTTAGCATTGATGTTTTTACATAGTTAATCCTTTGTAGCCAACATGGTAGATTTGGTTAGGATGCTGATTTCTTTGTTCCAGTAAGGGAAGAAAAGAGGACATCTGCTTTACCAACTACCTTAATTTTGACATAGATTTGTTCATTTCTACTTCAGCAAATCCTCTGGGCATCAGGATTGCAATATGTAAAAGTGGTAGGTAGTATGAAAACTTTATCTATTTCTCCTTAAAATTTTATGTAGCATTTTCAGTTACTAAAAAGGAAGAGCTCAGAATCAAGAATCAGTTACTGAGATTTTCCTTAATTCACTATACATATGTGAGAATTGCAGAACTAAAATATGAAATCCTAGACCTTTAAATATTTTATAGGATATTTATTCTCAGTAGCTGTTTTTGGGCATTATTTTGATAATTAATTAGTAATGAAAATAGAACCAGGCTGCCTGGGTTTGAATCTTCGCTCCATGAGGGACCTTGGCCAAGCTACTTAACATTTCTGTACATTGGTTTTCTCATTTTTTTTTAATGTAGGGATGATAATTATACCAGTTTCCTATATAGTACACCATGGAAGTGATAAATAAATAAATAAAAATAAATAAATAAATAAATAAATAAATAAATGCAGACAGATGCTTTTTTTCTTTAAATAATTTTTAAAATTTTTTAATAAACATATAATATATTATTAGCCTCAGGGGTACAGGTCTGTGAATCGCCAGGTTTACACACTTCACAGCACTCACCATAGCACATACCTTCCCCCTTCCCCAATGTCCATAACACCACCACCCTCTCCCTCCCCCCAACAATCCTCAGTTTGTTTTGTGAGATAAAGAGTCTCTTATGGTTTGTTTTCCTCCTGATCCCATCTTGTTTCATTTATTCTTTTCCTAACCCTCAAACCCCCCACGTTGCATCTCCACTTCCTCATATCAGGGAGCTCATATGATAGTTGTCTTTCTCCGATTGACATATTTCACTAAGCATAATACCCTCTAGTTCCATCCATGTCGTCGCAAATGGCAAGATTTCATTTCTTTTGATGGCTGCGTAGTATTCCATTGTATATATATACCATATCTTCTTTATCCATTCATCTGTTGATGGACATCTAGGTTCTTTCCATAACTTGGCTATTGTGGACATTGCTGCTATAAACATTCGGGTGCACATGCCTCTTCGGATCACTACATTTGTATCTTTAGGATAAATACCCAGTAGTGCAATTGCTGGGTCATAGGGTAGCTCTATTTTCAACTTTTTGAGGAATCTCCATACTGTTTTCCAGAGTGGTTGCACCAGCTTGCATTCCCACCAACAGTGTAGGAGGGTTCCCCTTTCTCCTCATTCTCACCAGCATCAGACAGATGCTTTCTTTAGTGTTAATAATTTATTATTGAAATATATCAAAGGATGCATTTTTTGTCATTCAATTTATTCATTCAAAAAGTATTTATTGACCACTTTGGTTGAGAGTTGCAGTGATGAGCAGGATAATCACAATCTTTGTCCTCTCACAAATAAGAGTTAGCAACTGGCATTATAATTATTATTATAAAATAATGATTATACAACTAAGTACTTAATTGCAACCATTATTTGTGCCACATATTCATGGCACCAGATTGTTTGTAGTAGGGGAACTGACCTAGTGTCTATGCATTTAAAGTGAAATGTGAAGGATGTTAGCTAGATAAAGATGGTTGGTATAGCAAGAGGATGAGGATGTTTCCAGGAAATGTAATGATACATAGAAAGTTACATGATGTCTTATAGGAATAACAGTAGAGAAGAATAACAACTTCTGAGTTGATAGTGATGATTTCATTGATTTTAAATTTTTGAGTTCTGTTCTTTTCCCTGTAATGTAGCATTTTGTCTACACATTCTTCCAGAGCAGCAATCCATTTGTCACCTCTCAGTCTTCCTTGTCTCCCTAAGCAGCTGTTTGTACATTCTTCTAGTTGATGGTACTTCCACTGTCCTCCTTTTCCTGAGATATTCCTATTCCTTTTTAAAATCTTACTTTTTCTTGCTATCACTTTTTCAACTATTCCCAGATGAGCTCTTTCTCAGTCCAGAGGAATATTTGAAAGTTTGGGAAATGATTAAAAAGAAATTTCATTGCAAAAAAAAAAAAAAAAAAAAAGAAACTTCATTGCAATCTGCTGGAGCTAATGATTTAAATTTTTAAACGCTAGGAATATAACTCTGGGATCATGGCCTGAGCTTAAGGCAGTTGCTTACCTGACTGAGTCACCCAGGCGTCCAGAAATATGGGAATTTCTAAGAGATTTCTTTATATGGCTTCTATCTCCATTACTACACTTGGCAGTTACATTATTTTAATGAGAGAATATTTGTTAGTAGGAAGTAAAATATAAGGGTGGTTTTCACTGTGCAAGCATAGGAATCATGAGGCAACTTGTTGGGAAATACCTAGAATCACACATCCATTTCATGTTCTTTAATACAGATACATGTTACACCTGAACTATGGTAAAGCAAAGATAATTAATGACTCAGTGGCATTTATCTCCAGAACACAAGTGTATTAGTCAGGTTCCTTCAGAACCTAAAGGATGTATATATGTAGAGATTTATTATAAGGTATTAGCTCATCAATATTGGTGGCTGAGAAGTCCCAAGACGTGTAGTCAGCAAGTTGGAGATCCAAGAATAGCTGATGTTTCAGTTCTAGTCCAGAGTCAGGAAAAAAACTGATGTTCCACCTCAATAGCTAGACAGGAGAAATCCCTTCTTACTCCTAAGAGGGTCAGACTTTTTGTTCTATTCAGGCCTTCCACTGATCCACCATTGGATAGGGCATGCCCAACTTACAGGTAGCAGTCTGCTTTATTTAGTCTACTGATCCAAATGTTATTCTCATCTAGAAACATTCTCTACAGACAGACCCAGAATAATGTCTGACCAAATATCTGGAGACTCCATGGTCAGGCTGACATGTAAAATTAACTATCACAATAAGTTTGGTTTCGCATTTGAAAAACCAATCAGTTCAGTTTACCATGTTAACAGAATAAAGGGTAAAAACCATATGATAATTTTAATAAATGCAGAAAAAGCAACAGCCATTTCAGATAAAATCTCTCAGAGGGAACTTTGTCAGTAAACTAAGTATAAGAAACCTACAATAAATATATCATACTAAATGGTGAAATACTGTGCAGTTCCTCCCAAAGATATACATCAAAGCAAGAATTTTCACTCTCATCATTTCTGCTGAACATTTTATGAAGATTATAGCCACTGCACTAAGTCAAGGAAAAGAAATAATGGGCATAAAAAAAGGGAAGAAATTGTTCCTATTTATATAGGATATGACTGTTTATGAAGAATATATCTCCATGTAGCTCAAGTTCTCAATGTAGATCTAGATCTTCAATAGAAAAGAGGGAAGAACCCTAAATAGACTCACACATATAAGGCATTTAATTTTTCTCAGTAGCACCAAAGCAATCCCCTTGGCGGAAGAGTCTTCAGTATTTGGGAAAAATAATTTGGGAACCTTGATCCCCACCATATAGAACTCCTAACTAAGATGGATCCTAGACATGAAAGAGAAAACTGAAATACAGAGCTTTTAGAAGAAAATATAAGAGAATATCTTTTTTTCTCCAAATATTTATTTAAATTCTAGTTAGTTAGCATATAGTATAATACTGGTTTCAGGAGTAGAATTTAATGATTCATCACTTACATATAATACCCAGCACTCATCATAACAAGTGCTCTCCTTAATACCCTTCACTTGTCTGCCCATCCTCCACCCACCTCCTTCCATTAACCTTCGGTTTGTTCTTTATTGTTAAGAGTTTCTTATGGTTTTCTTCCCTCTCTTTCCTTTTTTCCACCTTCCAATATGTTCATCTGTTTTGTTTCCTAACTTCCATATGTGAATGAAATTGTATGGCATTTGTCTTCTTCTGACTGGCTTATTTTGTTTAGCATAATACCCTCTAGTTCCATCGATGTTATTGCAAATGGCAAGAATTCATTCTTTTTGATGACTAATACTCCATTGTGTGTGTGTGTGTGTGTGTGTGTGTACACTACCACATCTTCTTTATCCATTCATCAGTCAAGGGAAAGTGGACATTTGAGCTCTTCACATGGGTTGGCTGTTGTTGATGATGCTGCTATATAAACATCAGGATGCATGTGTGCCTTCAAATATGTATTTTTGTAGCCTTTGGGTAAAGGATAGTAGGGCACTAGAAGTAGTAGAAGTACTTCGTCATAGGGTAACTCTATTTTCAACTTTTTGAGGAACCTCCATACAGTTCTCCAGAGTGGCTGTGCCGGTTTGCATTCTCATCACAGTGTAAGAGGGTGCCCCTTTCACCACATCCTTTCCAACACCTGTTTTTCTTGTATTGTTAATTTTAGCCATTCTAACAGGTGTGAGGTACTATCTCATCATGGTTTTGATTTGTATTCCCTTGATGATGAATGATGTTGAGCATCTTTTGTCTGTTAGGCATCTAGATATCTTCTTTGGAAAAATGTCTATTCATGTCTTCTGTCCATTTCTTAACTGGATTTTTTTGGGATGTTGAGTTTGGTAAGTTCTTTATAGATTTTGGATACTAACCCTTTATCAGATATATAATTTGCAAATATCTTCTCTCATTCCACAGGCTGCCTTCTAGTGGTTTTTTTTTTTTAATTTCCTTTGCTGTGCAAAAGCTTTTATCTTGATGAGATCCCAATAGTTCATTTTTGCTTTTGTTTCCCTTGGAGACGTGTTTAGTAAGAAGTTGCTAAGGCCGAGGTCAAAGAGGTTACTTCCTGTGTTCTTCTCTATGATTTTGATGGTTTCCTGTCTCACATTTAGGCCTTTCATCCATTTGGAATTTATTTTTGTGTATGGTGTAAGAAAGTGGTCCAGTTTCATTCTTTTGCATGTTGCTATCCAGTTTTCCCAGCATGATTTATTTTATTGAAGACATGGTCTTTTTTCCATCAGATATTCATTCCTGTTTTGTACAGACTAGTTTAGCATATAGTTGTGGGTCCCTTTCTGGGTTTTCTGTTCTTTTCCATTGATTTATATGTCTGTTTTTGGTGCCAGTACCACACTTTCTCGATAACTACAGCTTTGGAATGTAGCTTGAAGGGCAGAATTGTGATGCCTCCAACTTTGCTTTTCTTTTTCAAAATTGCTTTGGCTATTTGGGGTCTTTTGTGGTTCCATACAGATTTTAGGATTAATCGTTCTAGCTCTGTGAAAAATACTATTGGTATTTTGATAGGGATTCCATTAAATGTACAGACTGCTTTATGTAATATAGACATTTTAATAATGTTTGTTCTTCCAATCCATGAGCATAGAATATTTTCCCATTTCTTTGTGTCCTCTTCAGTTTCTTTCATTAAGTATCCTATAGTTCTCAGAGTACAGTTCTTTTACCTCTTTGATTAGGTTTTTCCTAAGTATCTTACTGTTTTTGGTACAGTTGTAAATGAGATCAACTGCTTCATTTCTTTTTCTGCTGCTTCATTGTTGGTATATAGAAATGCAACAGATTTCTGTATGTTAATTTTTATATCCTGCAACTTTGCTGAATTCATGTGTTAGTGCTAGAGATTTTTTTGGTGGGGTCTTTTGGGTTTTCTACATAGATATCATGTTGTCTGCAAATAGCAAAAGTTTGACTTCTTCCTTGTCAATTTGGATGCTTTTAATTTCTTTTTGTTGTCTGATTGCTGAAACTATGACTTCCAATGCTATGTTAAATGGTAATGGCGAGAGTGGACATCCCTGTCTTGTTTCTGACTGTAGAGGAAAAGCTCTCACTTTTTCCCCATTGAGGATAATATTAACTGTGGGTCTTTCATATGTGGCTGTTAGGATGTTAAGATATGTTCCATATATACCTATTTTGTTGATTTTAATCAAGAATGGATGGTATATTTTGTCAAATGCTTTTTCTGCATCTGTCGAGAAGATCATATGGTTCTTATCCTTTCTTTCATTAATGTGGCATATCATGTTGATTGATTTGTGAATATTGAATCACCCCTGCAGCTCAGGAATAAGTCCCACTTGATTGTAATGAATAATTCTTTTAATGTACTGTTGGATTTGATTTGCTAGTATCTTGTTGAGAATTTTTGTGTCCATGTTCATCAGGGATTTTGGCTTATAATTCTCCTTTTGTAGTGGTGTTTTTTCTGATTTTGGAATCAAGGCAATATTGGTGTCATAGGATGAGTTTATGGGTCATGTGCTCATTGCTGAACCAATCACTGTTGACATTGGAGGCAATCATTGATTGACCATTCAAGTTTCACCTAAAAATCATGGCCTGTCTTCAGCAGAGAAACAAAGTGCTCTTTTTAGTCAAAAACATAAATGAAAAAATACCATGAATAACTTGCCATTGGGAGAAGGAAACCATGGGTACCATTGCTATATTTAATCACTCTTCATGAGAAAATTCTTCATGCTGCCTCCACTTTAGCAATTTCATGTTCTGCTCATTTAGGCCTTTTTAGAGGAAGAACCTCTGGCCTATGATTGATAAGATTTTTTGATATTGCTGCTACCAAATAATAATTAAGTTAAACTATTTCATTAAAAAATGAAAAGAATAGTTGAATATTAAAAAAAAAAAGATAACACATTTACTTTGTTTGAACTGCTGGAAATAATCCAAAATAAAGTCAGGGTTCTTTATTAAAATTAAGATTCTAATAACCTTTGTAGTTCAATGCCAATGACTTATATTATCTTTTGATAATATAAATTATCAAATAATTAAATAAATAAAGTCTTTAAAAATAAATAAATAAATAACATTAGCATTTAGATCTGAGTAGTAAAGTGAGATGATTTTTTTTTTTTAAGGAAAGCTGGTTTTTTTTTTTTTTTTTTTATAAAGACTCCATTTATTTATTTGACAGAGAGAGATCACAAGTAGGCAGAGAGACAGGCAGAGAGAGAGGGGGAAGCAGGCTCCCTACTGAGCAGAGAGCCTGATGCGGGGCTCGATCCCAGGACCCTGGGACCAGGACCTGAGCTGAAAGCAGAGGCCCTAACCCACTGAGCCACCCAGGTGCCCCGAGATGATATTTTTGATTAGGCTTTTAAAGCAATGTATTTTACGTTGGGTGTTTAAAATGTTTGTATTGTTTCTGGGGCATTGAAATATGTAATTTGTATTGGCTTAGTCAATAGTTAATTGATATTTTGATGTTTCTTTCTTGATGATATAGAGACTGAAATGAATGTACACACTTATATACTTTTCTTACTGAATG
Organism: Taxidea taxus jeffersonii; assembly: GCA_003697995.1. Taxonomy (NCBI): domain Eukaryota; kingdom Metazoa; phylum Chordata; class Mammalia; order Carnivora; family Mustelidae; genus Taxidea; species Taxidea taxus. The sequence continues at coordinate 4,929 of RCUC01122305.1, read as the reverse complement.
CTTTTTTGTGTGATGTGACTGGCATTTAAGACCTTAACTGATTTTAACAGCTATATGAAAATCAAGTTTCCAGATTAAAAACATGGAGTTAATGTATGTTTACCTTTAAGTCTAATACTCTAAATATGTTAATTGACCTTAATTGTTTTGAATATATGTAAAAATAAAAATTCAAAATGGTTTTCTGTTTTGGCAAATTCTTATATATAATCTTCTGTTACTAATTGTCTTATTAATTTAACATTTATATCTGTGTTTGGTTCACAGTATATGTCTATCTTACCTGATAACCCATTCCATCACATTCTGACTATAAAATCCTTTTTTTTTGTCAAATGTAAATGGCTATGCTTTGTTTTCAATTATAGATGCATTTCCAGTAATAGTTTATAGAGAACTGAATTTAAAAATCCTTTTTATGCTTATAGATGATTTTAATATTTCCATTTAGTATAGATTAAAAGTGCATATTCTGTCCTAAAATGCTCTTAATGGGTAAACATTCTCAAAAGTTGTGTCCTTTCAACTCTTATTGGTGCAGAAAAAAAAATGGGCTACCTCCTTGATGTATATCTTCAGATATATATTAGATATTTATTGTCTATCTATCGATTTATCTATCTATCTATATTAGTGGTTCTAATCATACTGTCTTATCTCTGGTTCTTCTATCACACTTGGCTTCCTTCTCAGGCAGTTGTTTCCTGTGATGCAGGAAAGAAGGCTGTTGGCTTTTCTAGGCTAATAAGGTGGACCAGGTCCTACAATTGAATCCCATTGACTTCGTTTGGGTCATATGTGCCTACCCCTAAACTAATCACTATTGCCATTAAGATGGAAAGCTTGGTAGACCAATCTAGCGTCACCTAAAAAAATACATGGCCTACCCTTGGAGGGGAAATCAAGGTGTATTCTTTTTAGTCAAAATATCCTAATGAAGAGAAATCTTAGGAATGACAAATGCAATAAAACTTAATGATTTAATTCTGCCATACTAATTACAGTAAATTTTTTTTGGAAAAAAAAAGTAAAAAACAACCCTGTTAATAAGTTCCACAAAACTTAACCAGTGGTGAAAGTTGAAAACTTTTTTTCAGATTTTTGCCCTTTTTCATGTAGCTGTTTATGACATTCAGTTATTGTAGGTGTACCTCTTTGCTTCTTTTAGCCTCAAAATGTTTTTAGAATGAATGCAGCCATAGCTTGTTATTGTGGACATAATTGCAGCAGCACAGTATTAAACTGAATTGAAAATGGATGTAATTTAATATTTGGTTAAAGACCTGGGCCTTATGTTGATTTTCTTTTCAATATACATTTCACAGGGCGGGGAAATAAAAGTCTGTGGTGGGATAGGCTTCATGATTTTCTGCACTGTGAAAGGAAGGATTGCCTTTTACAGTCTTGGGCCAGAGGTTATGTGGCTCAGGTGTGGTAATTTTGCAGCAAAATGGATTTCCCAAACAGAATTAGAATAGTGGGAAGCCAATTTCAACTTATTCCTATTTTCTTGAACAAAGTAAATAGGCAAAGGGTGAGCAGACCTGGTGTGTGATAATTGTTCATTGCTGTAAAAAGTCCTCCTTGACCCTTACCTGGCTCTCCCAGCATATGTCAGCAATAGCTCTTGGGACACAAAGTGAACCAGAATCAAAATGGTGAACTCCTGCACTAACCCTGCCATTTGTTTTAAACTATAGGATCACTCTGAATCTGTGAGGAAAGATTTTTGCATTTTTTTCCTTTCTTTTTTTAAATTTTTTTATTTTTTAAGGTTTTTTATTTAAACATATAATGTAACCCCACCACCCTCTCCCAACCCCTCTTCCCCCCACCCCCCTCAGTTTGTTTTATGACATTAAGAGTCTCTTTTGGTTTGTCTCCCTCCCGATCCCATCTTGTTTCATTTTTTCTTTTCCTACCACCTTAACCCCCACCCCCGTTGCATCTCCACTTCCTCATATCAGGGAGATCATGTGATAGTTGTCTTTCTCCAGTTGACTTATTTCGCTAAGCATAATACGCTCTAGTACCATCCATATCCTCGCAAATGGTAAGATTTCATTTCTTTTGATGGCTGCATAGTATTCCATTGTATATATATACCACTTCTTCTTTATCCATTCATCTGTTGATGGACATCTAGGTTCTTTCCATAACTTGGCTATTGTGGACATTGCTGCTATAAACATTTGGGTACACATGCCCCTTCGGATCACTACGTTTGTATCTTTAGTGTAAATACCCAGTAGTGCAATTGCTGGGTCATAAGGTAGCTAGCTCTATTTTCAATTTTTTGAGGAACCTCCATGCTGTTTTCCAGAGTGGTTGCACCAGCTTGCATTCCCACCAACAGTGTAGGAGGGTAGATTTTTGCATTTAATTTAATAAGTAGTCACTGCAGCTTGTATTTATTCACTAGTGAAGATAAAACATTCCTGCTTTTTTATTTCTTGACAGTTGGTGGATGGTTATAGGCAGGCACATCTGAGGAAGTAAGTGAATTTCTTATAACCTGTATTACACATATAGGTTAATAATCTTTAGTATGATTATTGTATAAACTGTACAAATGTGGAGCCTTTTTTTGGCACCAGAAATGCAGTTGAATAGAATTGTTTTAAAGTGGTCTTTCAAGGCCTGGCAGAACATGAGGCAGATATAGGCTGTATTTATGATTACTTTTTGGACTCAGTCTAGTTTGGATTTAAATATAGTATGAGTACATATGAATATGAGGAAATGTACATCATTAAAATTGCATTTCTTATGTAGTCTGCTCTTACATTTAGACTGATTAATGAGTTTCTGCAGAGTAAAAATAGAGTGTATTCCACCAAACCACTTTCTAGATTTTATCAGTGGACCCATTGCCCCTGGGGTAGTGAAAGAATTCTCTTGTCCACAGCTTGTTAATGATTCTTTACAGCAATGACAATTTTATATTTTATTTAAATTAATCAATTTCTTAGACAATGGACATAGAGTTAGAACTCTGACTTGTAGTTTGTAGCTACATGTCATTTCCTGGAATAAAAAAAAAGTGCTTTTTAAACATTTATGACATGTTTCTCATTAATTAAGGCAGAGTCCCCATATTTACTAATGAAATAATCTAAGGTCTTCTAATCACAGGATCAACATACGTATCAGATAATTCAATTTTAAAGTACATTATATAAATAGAAATGAAGCAAATCATTAAATCAAATATAATGAGGTTAACATTAGATTTTAATTTTAATTTTTGTCTTTTTCTTGTGTTATACTGTCAATACTCTAGTGATTTGATAATCATTCTACTAATATTTATTGAGCAGGAACTATGTGTTGGTGGTGGATATACAGTGCTAAAACATATCTGAAGCTGGCCTTCACAGAACATAGTAGGTTCTAGTGGGTGGGGGAAACAGATGTTAACTAAATAATCACTGAAACACATGATTGCAGATTGTTGGAAAGAAAAGACCAAGGTCCTAGGAAATGAAACCCTTTGGGTATGAGAGAAATACAGAGAGATCAAGAGAGGAAGAAACTTTATGTCACTTTATAGAGGGATCCATCTAAAAAGAAAAAACAAGACAAGAAAGGGATCCATCTATTTTTTTTTAATTTTTTTAAAAGATTTTATTTATTTGTTAGAGAGAGAGAGAGAGGAGCACAGGCAGACAGAGTGGCAGGCAGAGGCAGAGGGAGAAGCAGGCTCCCCGCCAAGCAAGGAGCCCTATGTGGGACTCCATCCCAGGACGCTGGGATCATGACCTGAGCCGAAGGCAGCTGCTTAACCAACTGAGCCACCCAGGCGTCCCAGGATCCATCTATTTATGGATATTTCTACCCCAAGTGTTGGGCTTTAGTCCAGCAACCTCCTCCTGCTGTGCGCACTTCTAGTTGTACCCACTATGTCAGTGCCCATGCTGTTCCCCCAATCAGATAAGGAAATATACTAGTAAGTTTCTCACATGTGTATGTTTATTATAGGCAGATAGATAGATAGATATTAATATATGATCATATATATGTAAAACCTGTTTTCTTCAATTAATAGTAATGTTTTTCCATGTCATTAAGTATCTTCCCATAAATTATAGAAATATTTCTTTTAAGGAGTATTCTGTTGTTTCAGAAAGTGGTTTTTTTTCCATTTTTTAGATTTTTGATAACACTGCTAAGGTGAACATTCTTAAGTATAAGCTGGCACATTAATTAATCATTATTTCCTTATGATAAATTTCCAGTTGTAATATTATTGTTCACAGATTACTCATATTTTAAAAATTATTACTTATTTAAAAGTTTTGTTATTTGTTGCCAGATTGTTGGCATGATTTATTCGTAACATGTTACGGATTGCTTTAATGCAACTTTGTTTTTCTCTACATGAGTCTGAAGTCAGCTAACTAACAGCCATGGAGGTTAGTTCTTCATGTTGGATCCCTGTTGACCATAATCTGATTTAAGTCCTGTTTTTCCCGTTTCAGTTCCATAGAATAATAATGAATGTCTTCCTCTAAGAAATATTTCTCCATATATTATCCTATTGATGGTCTAAATTTGGCCAGGGAGAAATTGAAGAAACACTTAAAATCCATTGTGTGTTTTCTATCCTCTCTTTGCTTTCCTTCTGGTTCATGTTGAATATATTTACTGTTTTTTCTGCTATAAATAATTTCACAAAATTAATAACAGAGAAAAGATAATAACTGTGCCAGCATATTCTCACACTTGAGTGGAAACACAGAAATTACCAGATAAAGTGAATCTGAAATGCTGAATTATTTACTTACAGTGTTACTATGTAGTTTTCTAAAGAAGTGTCACTGAAAGAAAATGTGTTGTCAGTGAATTTAAAAATTTAAAATTTAAAAAATCTTATTTCAAACAAAATTATTTGTTTTCTTTCTAATAATTGGTATTAAATTTTTGACC
>RCUC01122304.1:0-19639 GCA_003697995.1 Taxidea taxus jeffersonii | reverse complement strand
CTCAGTGGGAGCCTGCTTCTCCCTCTCCCATTCCCTCTGCTTGTGTTCCTGCTCTCACTATCTCTCTCTGTCAAATAAATAAATAAAATCTTAAAGAAAAAAAAAAGGGGGTTACATCCTTGCCTTCCAGGGTAGGAAGTGAGTAGGTTATACCTAGAACTGAAAAGCCAGGGAATAGTAACGCAAGTATATTGTGTACAGAAGTTTCTAAGAGTTATTGTATGGGGTATAAATACCAAGATCAGCTGGAAGTTGAAAGGGTCCCAAGCGGTGGCCCAGGATCTGCTCTTTTTGTCAACATAGCTTTTACAGTGGTTGCTTCTTAGGTAATGTGCAGGCATGATCTTGAAAAAACAACAACAACAAAAAACCGGAAACAGCAAATCTAGAACGCAAGGCACCTAATGGGGGAGGGATGGTTTCACGAGGCTCAGTTGCGCATGCGAGTATGTGGGCACTGACTTGATTTTGTTAGTGTGTTTCTTATTATGGGTCATGGTGAAAATGTGAAAAACAGTGTTTAGTGGTTTCTCATTGCCAGTTCACTTCTCATCCTTCTGAATTGTTCAGATATTTTACAGCTGAGCATGTGCTGCTTTTTTAAAAAAAATTGAAAATGAATGAAGAGCTGGGGCACCTGGGTGGCTTAGTCAGTTAAGTGCCTGACTCCTGGTTTCGGCTCAGGTCATGATCTCAGGATTGTGGGATCGAGCTGCCGTCAGGCTCCATGCTCAGTGGAGAGTCCGCTTGAGATTCTCTCCCTCTGCCCCTCCCCCGATGCGCGGGTGCTCTCTCTGTCTCTCTCTCTCTCAAATAAACAAAATATGGAAAATAAATAAATAAATGAATAAACAGCGAGAGGAAGAAAGAAGGACTCTTACAGGTTGAAATGATCCCAAAGTAGACAAGCCTGGTCTACAGTGCCAATAAAGGTCATCACATTTGGGGGTCAATGACCTCTGAGGTAGGCCCACCCTTCCCCCCCAGCAGTGACCAGTTTACATGTATAATGCAGAGGTGGTAATGGTGAGCACACCAGTGGAAATGCCTTTAGAGAATCTTCCGCCCCATGCAGCCATTTCCACACTTTTATATTCCGTTTTGGCCTTTAACCACATGCTTACAAATTGTTCCATAATTGCAAACCATGATGTTCAGATTTCATACTTAATGCATATTCCTTTTCCTTTGTTGGTTTATTTTCTGGAGGCAAGTTCTTAGTCATGACTTTATTGGATTAAGGGTATGACTTCTTTTTTTTTTTGGTTTTGAATATCTCTAAACATATTGCTTGCCCAAGGGTAGTCACGGTCGACTCTGCTGGCAGCGACCAGGTACGAACTTGCCACCCTCACCAGGGGCTTGCCTGGAGTAGTGCCGGTATTGTTGCTAACATGTAACATGGTGTAACATGAAATAGTGTCTCTGCGTTGTCTTTCGGTGTCACGTCCAGTGGTGGTGGGCATTGCCATGTTAATTATATTGTCCATCCATTTCATATAACGTCCATATCCTTTGTCCTTGTGTCTTACACTGGAGTCTTTTAAGTATGGATTTTTATGTATTGTGGGTTTTTACCCTTTGTCATAACTGCTGCAGCTGCTGAAAGCATCATTTGTGTTTCTTTTTATGTTAATGTTATTTTTAATTGTATGGGAATTTGAAAACTATTTATCTGTTTCATATTGATATTTTTGTACTTTGTATTTTTTCCCTGTTGGGTCAAAAGCGAACATTTCCTGAAATGCTCTGTTATGTTGTGCGTGCTTGCAACCTTAAATATTTGGATTTATTTTGGTTTATTAGTTAGCTCTCAGACTGCTAGCCAGCTCTCTCAACACTATGGCATGATTGTAACCTTCCCTTTTGTTTTGAGATGTTCCTGTCTTGACAAACACTTTGTCATGTAAATGCTTTCTTCTGTTTTAATAAGCTTGGGCACTGAGACAGTTTCAGGACTTGGAATTAAATTTTTCTGATCGTTGTTTTCTATGTATTTCTACAGAATATGAAAGCTACAGAATAGCTTTTGGAGATCTTTCTCCGTTGCAATGATAATTAGCATTTGTGAAAAGTTTAGCTATCTTTTAAGATACTTTGTTAAAACAAGATTCTTGGTGTGTGTGTGTTTTAAGATAGATGGTATTGGTCAGATTTTTTTAAATTTTTTATTTTTTGAAGATTTTATTTATTTATTTGACAGGCAGAGATCACAAGTAGGCAGAGAGGCAAGCAGAGAGAGAGAGAGGAAAGGAAGCAGGCTCTCTGCTGAGCAGAGAGCCCGATGCGGGGCTCAATCCCAGGACCTTGAGATCATGACCTGAGCCGAAGGCAGAGGCTTTAACCCACTGAGCCGAAGGCAGAGGCTTTAACCCACTGAGCCACCCAGGCGCCCCAGGCGCCCCAATGATTGGATTTTTTTGTTTGCTTTTTAAAATATTTTATTTTTAAGTAATTTCTACACCTAATATGGGGCTCGAACCTATAATGCTGAGATCATGAGTTACCTGCTCTAACCACTGAGCCACCAGGTGCCCTGGAACGGTGTTGGTTTTCGTTGAGTTACTTAGTTGATGGAGAGCAAAATTCTGCCTTCCTCTGACGTGACTGGTGAGCTGTCAGAGACCACAGTCACTTCAAAGTCGTTTTGGCTGAATGTTAAGTCAGATCTGGGTTCTAGTTTCAGCACTGATGCACTTGCCCCTTTCTTGGGGTTCCATGTCAGTGTGGATGACTCTCAGGTTGGCAGCTAAGGTGTACTCGTCAGTCCTTTTTTTTTTTTTTTAAAGATTTTATTTATTTATTTGTCAGATAGAGAGAGAGCGCAGGAGCGAGCACAGGCAGACAGAGTGGCAGGCAGAGGCAGAGGGAGAAGCAGGCTCACTGCTGAGCAAGGAGCCGAATGTGGGACTCGATCCCAGGACGCTGGGATCATGACCTGAGCCAAACGAAGGCAGCTGCTTAACCAACTGAGCCACCCAGGCGTCCCTCGTCAGTCCTTTTTCCTTCACTGATGCAGTGAAGCTGCCCAGCCAGACCTCGGGAGCTGAGCACTGGCTTTGTTCTCCTCCAGATGAGGGCCGAGAACCCTGAGTTGGAGGGTGTGGTTTAGGCTGGGGTCCAAACCTTTCCATCACCTCCTTCTCTCATTACCTCCTTTAGTTTATACCCTGGGATGCACCCATGTGGAGACAGGATCTTTCGGTGACATTGAAGTTCAGGATCTGCCTCTCTATCCTCTGGTCAGTGGGATAGAGAGCAGTGCAAGGGTGAGAGGCAGCTTTTTCTCCCTGTTCCTCAGGTTCATGGTGGGGTGGGTGGGGGTGGGTGGGCTAGCTCTCCCTACCTTGTGGTTAGTTGAGTGCCTTATCTTCCCAGAGGGAGGAATAAACAAGGGAGTGAATGAACAAAGACTGAACTGTTTCCCCTCCACAGTTTCCTCATTTTCGAATTGGATGGGGAAATGCTGTCACTTGGACAGCCCCACCCCAAGGCCACAGAGGGTTATCTTGGTTCAACAGAAATGCTGTGATGCCTGGTGTGAATGCTCTGGGTTGTGCATGGCAGGTGTGTAGGGGACACATATGAGGGTGGTACCCTATGTCGTGGTTGCTTAGGGTGTTTCTGGTCCTTCCCTGTTGTGGACCTGGCTAGTGTAATTCCAGATGTCTGCGTTTCCAGGAAGTGAGGGCTGGGAGGGTATGTCCTGGGTGTGGAGATTCTCTGGGTGTGGATTTGAATGCTGATGTCTGTGAGAGCAGTTTTACTTGGATGGCTGTGTGTCTGTGGGGTAAGGCCTTTGGGGCCACATGAAAGGGGGTGAAACTTATGGTGAGGGCGGCCAGGCGCCCTGTGGAGAATTCCCCCCTCCAGAACCTGCAAGCCCGTGGGGTTCCTGTGACCTTTCTCTATTCTCCACGGTTAACTGGCCAGAGCTGAAGAACAGGGATCTCCAGGCCGAGAGTCCCCATATCACCTCAGGGTAATCATTTCCCAAAGGCTCCAAGCAGGGGGCAGGGATGAGGTTGCCAGTACTGAGGAAAACAGACAGACTTGTGCTAAATTAGCTGGTTTCTCTGTGTAGGAAGAAGGGAGTCTGACTTTGCTTCAAAGCTTTTAAGAGAGAGCTTTACTATGGTTAAATGATGCCCAGGGAGTACTCTCTGGGACTCCTGAACTTTGGGGTACCGTGCCTGGGCAGCCTTCCCCAGTCTGTGGAGTCCAGTTGCATGGGAAGGGTATGGCCATCCACCTTCTAGGCTTCTCTAAGAACCATGAAGAGGAGGTTGTGTTTGACGATTCCAAGAAGCAGGATTGTCCTGTCCGTAAAAAGGAACAGGGTTTCTACCATTTAGAACATTTTCCTGCCTTCTAGGGCATTTCTGGCCAAGTTGACAGGTCTCTGTCATAAACTTACCTGAGTTTTAAGTTAAAAAATATTTTTTTCTCTATGTGCATGGAGCCAGTCACCTGTAGTTGGAGAAAACCCCAGTGCTTTGGGGGCTTTGTTATGTGTGAAACACAAATGGGTGAATGTTGGTTCCCTTTAGTTAGTTGCCTACTGCCAGGCATCCCGACCCTACGCCTGGTCTGTGTGCTGGGCTGCGGCTAGCATGGTCCTTCTACCTTTGCAGGCGGCCCTGGGTGCCCGGGCTGATACCTGGGATGTTAGGCTTGTCAGAATCACCGGGGAATTTGTCAAAGATGCTGATTCTCGGCCTCAACCCGCACCTGCTTCTCAGGTCCTGCAGAGGGTAGAGCCCTCAGATATGTATTTGGAAGGAGTCATGTGATGCTGCCAGTGGGGCCCCTCAGCACCAGGGATGCTAGGAATCAGTTTGTTGAGGATGCTGAGGCCTTGAGAGGGCAGGGACTTGCCCAGGGGCCTCTCGTGTGTCCTGTGTCCATGGTGTCTCTCGGTGCCCGGGATTGCATTCGTACTCCCTTCTTGGAGGGGACTTTTGTGGAAGTCCTGTGCTGAGGGCGGGGCTGGGGTCTGCTGGGTCACTGTCCCCTTCCTGGCTGGTTTTGGAGGCGGAATGGGCCAGACTTTCCCATCGCCCTCCGAGGGAGGAGGTGAGCAAATGGTAGGTCCAGGCTGCTGCGCCTGTCAGTGCCGCCCTGTGGCCAGGAGGGTGAGCGGTCACAGCACCCATTCCAGATGGGTGTGGTTTGCGTGCCCCTGCTTGGCATCACTTGCTCAGAACATTTCAAGCCCATGGCCAGGCCACTGAGGCCGCTCCCAGGAAGGGATTTTGCAGCAGCCCTTTCCCAGCAAGGTGGTAGCCGCTGGTTTCTTCCTGGCAGTTGTGGGTGGGTTGTGTCCTCAAGGCCTGTGTAGCCTTTTCTGTTTTTGCCTTGTCATCTCCCCCCTCCATCCCCACCGCCTGCTCAGCCCCAGAAAGTAGGAGGAGAACAAGGGGCTGGGGTGAGTATTCCCCTGGGAGTCCTAGGTCCTGCCTGCCCCCCAGGGATCAGCTTGAGACCCCTACCCCCCACTACTGAGCTACTGTTTCTGTAGTAGGGGGTGGTGGAGGAGCTAAGGGCCCACCTGGATTGCTGTTGGGTTCCAGAAGGAAAGCAGTAGAGGCACCTGGGTGGCTCAGTCAGTTGAGCATCTGCCTTGGGCTCAGGTAATGATCCCGGGGTCCTGGGATCGAGGCCTGCATCGGGACTCCCTGCTGCACCAGGAGCTTGCTTCTTTCTCTCTCTGCCTGTTGCTTCCTCTGCTTGTGCGCTCTCTCTCTCTCACGTGTGCTTTCTCTCTCTCTTTCTCTCTCTCGTGCTCTCTCTCTCTCAAATAAATAAAATCCTTAAAAATATAAATAAAAGTTGGCATCCTCCATTCTTAAGAACATTCTCTTCTTTTGGCTGCTTTTAGAAAGTTGACTTAGCGTAATTCTTGCCCAGTCTGTAGCTAGCACTGATAGTAAAGTGATGCCCAGACTCGTACAGGAACTCAGGAACAATTTGGAGACTTCTAGAGTCTGTGTGTGAGCCTCACCTATGCTCTTCCAGGGGGAGCAGGTTTGGGGGTTTGGGGGAGCAGCCACACGTGTCGTCTCACCACCCCCTGTCTGCCTACAGGTCCCGCTTCTCGGAAGATGCACTATTATAGATACTCTAACGCCGAGGTCAGCTGCTGGTACAAGTACCTGCTCTTCAGCTACAACATCGTCTTCTGGGTGAGTCCCCTAGAGCAACCTTGGTCCCCTGCCTTGTCCTTTATTCAGTGGATCACGTTTTTCATGCACTGCCGATTGGCCAGGCCCGCTGCAAGGCTCTGGGGGAGAAGGCGAGCAGGGTGAAGAGCCCCTGCCCAGGCAGAACCAGTGACAAGTGAATCCTATACAACAGGCTGCTAAGTACTGTGGTGGGGATAGCCAGGGTGATCAGAAACCAGGCCAATGGACCCCCTACCCCAGCCTTGGAGGCTCAGGAACACTTGGAGCTCTGGCCCACATGCAGGTCTGCTTTCCACCTTCCCTGCCCTGGGGATGCTTCTAACAGGGCTTTGGTAGCGGGGTGCTTTGTGCCCCTTTGACTGTGGGCCAGGCCCTGTTGTGCTATCTGGGAGGTAAGAGTCCGCAAGGACGATAAAGCCCTGTTCCTTACGGGGCTTGTGTTTAACCAGTAATGATATTAACCTCCTGAGCAACAGAGCTAGGGAGGTCGGGGGAGTGCACTCCAAGGAGGTGACTTAAGGGCTGAGACCAGAGTACCTGTGAAGAGGCAGCCAGTAGGGGTCTGGGAAGAAAGCTGCAGGCTGGAAGAGCAGCATCTGCAAAGGCCCTGAGGCAGGAATGCACTTGGCATGTGCAGGGGACAAAGAGAAGGCCGTGTCACTGGAGCTCAGTGAGTACAGGGGGAGGGGACACAAGTGAGGACAGAGACATGAAGGAACCAGGTCACGTTGGACCTTACAATGCTCAGTAGTAGGTGGAATTATTTTTTACTTCTTTTAGTAACTCTTGTTAGGTTACGAGTTTTGGAATGATTCTTCAGAGTGAAGGGATGGGCGGTGGTACCATGTTCTGAGCATTTTGGGACAGAAGTGTTAGAATGGTCTCTTGGCCACATGAACTTGTCCATCTCCCATGTCTGTGACCATCCTAGAGATGAAAGTCTTGGCCACATCAGAGAAGGTGGGGAAGGGGGTGCTAGATGAGATCATGGAGGGAGAGTGTGTTGACTGAGTAGAGGAGAGGTGTGAATATGGAGTCCTGGGTTGCTGGAGGTGAAGCAACCTCTTCCTTAAAGAGGAAAGTCTGCTCCAGAGTTGGCTGTGAGTAAGTGGGCTGAGGGAGGCCAGGAGACTCTGTATTGCAGAAGCCTTCCAGGTAGAGAGGAACAGTTAGCTGTGCACAGGGAAGTAACGTAGGATGAGGACAGAAAATTGGCATTGGCTTTGAAGAGGTAGAGGTTGTTGGTGACCCTGGTCAGAGCTGCTGTGTGCCCTGGTTGGGGGAATGGAAACCCACCTGGGGCTGGCTGGGTGGCCAGCGGGATGTGAGGCAGTGGAGACTGTGACTCAGGACGGTTCTTTCAAGGACTCTTGCCTTAAAGAAGATTAGAAAACTCGGGCACTGGCTGGAGATGGTCAGGGCATCAGGGGAAGTAGCACAGCATGTGTATGTCACCAGTGGGCCCAGTCCAGGGAGAAGCAGACACTGAGTCTGTGCGGGTGGGTGAGGGGACGTGATTGTGCATCTGCAGCAAGCATCGCTGGTCAGCTTCGGGGTGGGGGCGGTGCATAGAGAAGGAGGATCAGAATGGTCGGCCGTCATGCCACATTTTGCTTCTACTGCGGATGTTGGCATGCCCTGCTTGGACCGGAACTCTTGCAAACAGGGCAGATCACTAAGACTTCTCAACTTTTACCCCTGATTTCATATAGCATCATCAACTCCTGATGACTTATCTCAAAGTTTTAGAGGGTTTCTGTTCTGGAGAAACAGGGTGGGTTTCTGTGGCTTGGCCATTCACCCCACATCTTTTTCTTTGCCTGGACAACCTGTCACCAGCAACTTCATCATTTCCCTTGAAATAAGGCAACACAGGACAGTCGATATGGTTCCTGTGGGATTTTCCTAATAAGAGGCTTGTGGCTGCCTCATTCCTGCGGGGTGTGGCTTCCTGGACCTGCCCTGCTCCCTCCCTGGCCCCACTTGGAGGCCCTGCCCACCGGCCCAGGGTATGGTGGATGGCCCCCTGGCCTTGGCAGGCAGTCTGACACTTTGGACATTTGGACACCCAGGTGACATGTTGTTCTCTCCCACCCCCAGGCTGTGCTTACTTGGTCTTGTACCGGTCCTCTGAAGGTCATCCTGAATTTTGCAGCAAGAGCGAAACTTCTGGCTGCTGTGGCTGAGGGCCCGCTAATCTCCATTTCTTCACATTCTTTTCAGAACAGATTCTTTGTTCTTGGGAAGCTTCCCAACTTGCCCGGTAATAACAACTCGGCAGCACCAGATTCGAATACTGGAGCTCCTGGATCCAGAATCGTAGCAAGTTTGCTTGAGCGAAGGGTGCTGCATTCTGCAGGATTGACAAGTGTGTGTGGTCAAGAGTCTGTTTCTCAGTTGGTGTGCCCAGGGGCCGAGCAGGAAGGGACAAAAAGGAGCAGCCAGGGAAATGAGGCACAAGAGAGCTTGGGGGGAGAATGACCCAGAGGCCTCCCTTCTGGGTCCTTGGAACTGATTGCTCTCTTCCTCTGCACAGGATCTCAAGTGTGTGGTGAGGCCTGAGCAGTGGGGTTCAGGGCCCTCTGGGAGATGCAGGGTAGGTGCAGTGGGAGGCCCGCATCCAGGTGCCGGGCTGGACTTGCAAACACACTGAGTGGTCCTGAGGAGCCTTCATGTTTTCATGGTGAAATGCTGATGTCACAGGCCTGCCTCCTGGGTCCCAGGGTCGCTGGAAACATATACAGTCATATGCCAAGCTTTCCTTTGTCTGATAAGTTTTCTCTTTGAAATGGAAGAAATAACCAAAATCAAATGATCTAACAACCCTCTCCCCCATGTTCCCATCACCTTGCTTCAACATTTATCAACTCCTAGCTATCCTGCTTAATTTATATTCCCTCCCCACACCTCTTTCCATCCGTTATTTATTTATTTTTTAAGATTCTATTCATTCATTTGACAGACAGAGATCACAAGCAGGCAGAGAGGCAAGAGAGAGGGAGGAGGCAGGCTCCTTGCCGAGCAGAGTGCCTGATGCGGGGCTCGATCCCAGGACCCTGGGATCATGACCCGAGCCAAAGGCACAGGCTTTGACCTACTGAGCCACCCAAGCGCCCCCTCCGTCAGTTATTTTGAAGTAAAGCATAGATAATCATTTTGCACAGAGAGTTTTTGCGTTTGTTTTGACGAAGGAACAATGAACAGAGGGATGGGATTGCAGCTTTGTGGGCAGGCCTGGGCTCGGCAGACAGGTTCACATACACAGAAAGCATCCTGTCCTTTCTCTGACCTGTGCTAGGAGCCAGAACAAACAAGGCTTTATTGAGCACTTTGCCCCATTCAGAATTATTTGCACACTGACATACTTCATAGCAAGCACCTGTACACTCTACCAGGGTTTTTAAACTCTCTCCCTCGAGTTCAGGGCTGAGATTTTTCCAAGGGACTGTTAAATACTCTCTTGAGGGGACAAATGGGGATGCAGTTGGTATCTGCATATGGGGTGAGCAGGGAGCTGGGCTTCATAGGGGTCATCAGGGAAACAATGCTTCTAGATGATGGAGTGTTTTGAGGGCACTAGCACTTTCTACTTAAAAAAATGTATTTATCTATGTATGTATGTATATATTTATCTATGTATGTTATATATGTACGTATGTAGGCTTCGTGCCCAACGTGGGGCTTGAACTCATGACCCCGATATCAAGAGCTGTGTGCTCCACTAACTGAGCCAGCCAGGTGCCCCTCTGCCCTTTTTTTTTTTTTTTTAAATCATAGTCATTCTTTGGTTTATTAGTGAGCCCTGTTTCAAGTGCACAATGCCATTTTGTCTTAAGAAAATGTAAATCAAGGGCCACCTGGGTGGCTCAGTCGGTTAAGCATCTGCCTTTGACTCAGCTCATGGTCCCAGGGTCTTGGGATCCAGCCCGGGGTCTGCTTTTCCCTCTCTGTCTGCCCCTCCTCTCTGCTTGTGCTCTCTTTCTCTTCTCTCTCTGTCTCACTCTCAAATGAATAAATTAATTAATAAAAAAAGGAAAATGCAAATCAAAACGGCAAGAAGATACCATTTTGCTCCCATCGGGATGGCTATTATTAAACACACAAGCAAACATACAACGCCCACCAAAATAACAGATGTTGACGAGGATGTGGAGAAATTGGAATCCCCGGGCACTGTTGGTGAGAATGTAAAATGGTGCAGCCACTCTGAAAAACAGTATGGAGGTTCCTCAGAATGTCAGAACCATATGATCCAGCAATTCCACTCTGGGCATAGACCCAGAAGAATGAAAAAGCAGGGTCTCAGAGGGATGTCTGCTCACATGTGTTCGCAGCAGCATTGTTCACAACAGCCAAGAGATAGAAACAGCTCAGGTGTCTACCGACAGATGAATAGAGGGGCAGAACACACTCTGTGCATGCAGCGGGATCTTTCTCCGCCTCAAAAAGGAAGGAAATTGTGACATACATGCTACAGCACGGGTGACCTCCGAGGATTTCATGGCAAGTGAAATAAGCCTGTCACAGCAGGACAGATCCTGTGTGGCCCCACTTGAGGCAGTCCCAAGAGTAGTCCGGTTCCCAGAGATGGATAGGAGAGTGGGGTTGCCAGGGGCGGGGGGAGGGGAGAAGGGGAAGTCAGTGTTGAGGGGGTACAGAGTTCCGGTTTTGGTGGCAGGGTTGCTCAACACTGTGGCCATGCCGAATGCCACTGAGCTGGCCTCGTACAGATGGTTCATACAGCTCATTCTGTACCGTCTCTGCTTTCCCACGATTCAGATTAAAAAGCTGTCTCCTCTGACTTGCAGAGGATGGGCGGCTGGGAGAGGTATACCCTAGAGGAAGGGCTGCAGGGTCCTGTTTTTTGTTCTCGCCCCACCTGGTGCCACCAAGAATTCGAGCCCTCCTGGTCTGGCCAAGTGAATCCCCTGGAGGGGACAATTCAGAGGATGTCTTCGACGGAAGGATCACTTCCCACCACCAGCATCGAGTTTGACCTGCGAAAGTTCAGATGAAGCCGTTGCCTGGATCTATTTCAGAGGTGGATGAACGGTGAAGAACTGAGGCCCCTTGTGGCACAGACAATGAGCCTGTGTTCTGCAGACAGGAGAGTTCCTTGCCCCTGGCCTTCTCGGATACGTCTGGGCAGGTCTGAGCTGAGCTGCAGTTTTGCTGCTCAGGGAGTGCGGGAATTAGCTTTGGAGCCCAGCGGGCAGCCTGTAGGTGAGAGGGGAGCCACAGGCGTTTGTACTCTGTGGCCAGCATGGCTTTAGGTCCCTTCCTTCAAAGCCATAAAGACCTCCCATGATCAGGGCAACAAGTCAGGAAACTTTTAAGAGTGAAAGAGCAGTTATTAAGAATTAAGAATGACAGGTGTGTCCTAGGACGGTCCCAGGCAGACCTGGACATGTGGTCACCCTACCCAGGAGAGGCAGAGCAAGTCTGACGGGGAAGGCATGAAAGGTCAGCTCCCTCCCACTGCCCCCAGAACCTTTGTGGATACAGGATCTAATTCTCTTTGGCCTATAGGGTGTAACTCCTTTGATAGGGGGCTCCCCACATCCCGTGGTGAGCTCAGGTCTCTGCATCGCTCTGATCTAGAATGGCCCTTATTTGAGCTGAACTCTGTCCGTGTAACACCAATCCCAAGGCCTGACTGCCCGGTCTCAAATGCATTTTCTCTGCTTCTGTCTCTGAGTAATGAGTGCAAAGAGAACGTCTAGGGCTTTAATAATGTGTGTAGTGTATTTTCACTTCCATTGCTGAGAAATAACTGTTTCTCTTCAAGTTTTATTTAACAAACTTTTATAATTGTGTGGAAATTCTAGAAGACTGCACAAGGCACACCAGCTTTGCCCCATCCCGTCCACGTGCTTCATCCTGTCTGCAGTCGAGGACACTTTCCCATCTTTGTGAGAGCAGCCTTGCGGTAGCGGTCGTGAGTTCTGCGTTTTCATGTCAGCATCTGCTAGCATAGAACATTCTAGGTTGCTACATAGTCTTCTTGATTGTATTTTTGGAAATTCCCATATTGGACATTTCGGTTGTTTCCAATTTTTTTTACTATCCTAGATAAGGATGCAGTGATTAGTTTGGTGTAGCACAGATTTTTCCCTTTGGGCAAGGGAGGGAAATTATTTGCTGGGATAGATTCCCAGGAGTGGGATTAAATGGGTCAGAGAGTGTGTATGTTGTTTTGACCTGGCTGACACATTTATATAGTCAAAATTACTTCTCTAGAAGAGTTGCCCCAATTCATA
Organism: Taxidea taxus jeffersonii; assembly: GCA_003697995.1. Lineage (NCBI taxonomy): Eukaryota > Metazoa > Chordata > Mammalia > Carnivora > Mustelidae > Taxidea > Taxidea taxus. The sequence continues at coordinate 7,194 of RCUC01122304.1, read as the reverse complement.
GGAAATAGATCACCTTAACTCCTGGGTGTGTGTATATCTATTTTTCCACAGTTGCACTTGCCAAGGCTGAGGGCAAAGATTGCTTAATCAGGGATTCCACTAGAACACCCTGATGCTACTCCCTGTGGAGCTTCAGCTCCTGCTCTCACTTGGGCATGTGGGAAACCAGGATCATCAGCAAGGATTTCCAGTGGAGGCTGTTCACAGTGCACTGTGTCATTGCCCAGTGCACATGACTATTATCACTCCCGGGATTGGGGTCAAGTCTAGCCAACCGGTGATGTGTGTAACTCTGCATCCTTCCCTAGTAGATAGCTGGCATGACCCAGTCTACTCATTTGTCTTGTGTGCAGGAGTGCCCTCTGTTCCATCTTGGTTCCCATCTTCCCATCTTCTTATTCTCTCTCTCTCTCTCTTTTTTTTTCCCCCCAGAAACACTTTTAAAGATACCACCTCTATTGAGGTATAAATTTGATAGAATAATACTTACCCACTTCCAGTGTGTAGTTCGGTGAGTTAATAGCTGTATACTCCCGTGGAACCACCACCACCCCAGTGAAGATATAAAACCTTTCTGTCACTCCCGAAATTGTCCTGTGCCCCTCTGTAATCATTCCCTCCCACGCCATCCTCAGGCAAACCATCCATCTGCCTCTCGTCACTCTGTGTTACAATGGACTCTTGGATCTGACTTCTTTTAGCTTAGATGATGCTTTCTCCGTTGTTCTTTTGTTCTGAATTTCATTGATATCTTTAAAGACTTTAAAAAGTATTTTTAAATTTTATTTTTGAAAAATTATAGGAAAGCACACAGAACGATTTAGAATTGTAGCCATTTTCCCATGTACAGTTCAGGGGTTTAGGTCCATTCACATTCTCCTGCAGTTGTTACCACCATCTATCTTAAGTCCTCTTCATTGATTTCTGCTCCTATTATTATTATTGTTATTATTTTAAATTTTTTTTAGAGAGCGAGCACCTGTGCAAGCAGGGGGGCAGGGGCAGAGGGAGAGAGAGAATCTTAGGCAGAATCTCCATTGAGTGCAGATCCCGACACAGGGCTTGATCTCACAACCCTGAGAGATCATGACTGGAGCCTCAGTCAAGAGTCAGAGGTTTAACCGATTGGACCACCCAGGTGCCCCTGCTCCTATTTTTATTTCCTCCCTTCTACTTCGGGATTACTTTGCCTTTTTTCTAGCTGTTTAAGGTGGATTACATCACTGATTTTAGATCTTCTTTCCTAGTATGGGTATTTGATACTCTTTTCTGCATCTCACGCATTTTGATACATTTTCCTTTCATTTGGTTAAAATATCTTGTGTATGTGTATTCTGTATGTAATGTGTCCTTTCTTCCCTCTCCTGGCTCACTTCCACAGTTTCTCTTTATTACTGGATTTCGGCAGTTTTCTTATGATATGGGCTGGTGTGGTTTTCTTTGTTTATTTTGTTTGGGGTTCATTGGGCTCTTGGGTTTGTGGGTTTATAGTTTTCATCAGATTTAAGACTACTTTGACCATTATTTCTTCAAATATACACCTCTCTCCCTTTTTCTTCTCAAATTGCTTGTTATCTCCTGGGTCACTGAGGCTCTGTTCAATTCCACCCCTACCCTTCAGTTCAAATAGTTTCTATTACTTTGCCTTTGAGTTGACTGATCTTTTCTCCTATAGTGTCTAATTGCTATTAAATCCATCTAGTGAATTCTTCATTTCCACTGTTGTATTTTCTATTTGTAATAGTTCCATTTGACCTTCTGTTTTCTATTTCTTTCCTCATTATGTTTATATTTCCTTTTAAATCCCCAAGGGTGTGTACGATATCTGTTTTCATGTCTTAGCTAATTCCACCTTCTGTGTCATGTTTGTGTCTTTTTCTAGTTACTGAATATTTTTCCTTGCATTGATCACATTTATTTCCTTTCTTGCCTATCTAGTAAATTTTTGTATTTTTTTGTAAATTTTTTATTTTAAGTAGCCTCCACACCCAACATGGGGCTTGAACTCACAGCCCTGAGATCAAGAGTCCCACACTCTACCTACTGAACCAGCTGGGCACCCTGTCTAGTAACTTTTGATCAGATGCTTGGTAAAGTTTCTCCATTTAAACATCTCCTGTTTTGGTCAGCTCAGGCTGCCATACCAAAATACCATCAACTCATTGACTTAAACAACAAAAATGTAATTTCTCACTTTTCTGGAGGCCGAAAGTCTGAGATCGGGGTGCTAGCGTGGTTGGGTTCTGGTGAGGCTCTCTCCCTGGCTTGCAGATGGCTGCCTTCTTGCGGAGTCCTGAGTCCTACGTGGCAGAGAGAGGTCTGGTCTCTCTTCCTCTTAATAAGGATACTAATCATGGAGGCCCCACCCTTATGATCACATTCAACCCTATGTGCCTCCCAGAGGCCTACCTCCAGGCACCACCACATTGAGAATTATAATATTCCATCGTGGGGATGGATCACTTGAGATCTTGTTCTTACAGTTTCAGGCTATTTATTATGACCTGTTCAGGCCCTATAAAGATGACCAGGTTGGAGACTTGAATTATAGGGATGCCCAGGGTTCGTGGGACCAAGCTGAAGGAAATCTTGTCTTTGTTCCCGAGGTCCGCGTGGTTTCAGTGTGAAAGTTCAGTGCAGCACTCATCAGACTGTGGCTTACAGGCTTGGCTGGCTCTTGGCCAGGTTTGCACGTACAGCTTTATTGGAGCACAGCCCTGCCTATTCGTTAACGTGTTATCTATGGCTGCTTGTCTGCTATAAAAGCAGAGTTGAGTGCTTGAAGCAGACATCAGCACAAAGCTGACAATGTTTACTGTCTGGCCCTCTACAGAAATGTCAGTGCTCGCTTCGTAGTTTGGTTTTGCCCCACTGTTCCTCACTGAACTAGCCCGGCGATTGTGGAGACTGGGGTGAAGGTGGGGCTGAGGCTCAGTTGGGGTTCCTTCCCTTCCTTGCCTGGAGGGCTGCTTCTAACCTCCCTCAGATGACTCTGCCCTTCTCCTTCCTTCCTCTCAAAGGCCTTGACACAGTCATTCCTGGGCGGGGCTTGGTGGGGGTGGGCTGTCTGTTATCTGGAAACTCAGAGACATCTGTGGAAACTGCCCCCAGAGCCCTCTGGGTAGTCCTTACCCCTCCTCACGGGGCCCCCTAGCATCTGTTTGCTGGCTGTGCTGGAAAGGGTACACACGCTTCTTATTTCAGAGCCACCCTTCCGGCAGGAGGAAAGCTGGTGTGTGATAGCTGTGTGACCCCATCTGAGGCACCACCCGGCCTGGGCTCCGCTCCCCACTAATGAGGAAGCTGGGCTCCAGTGTCCCTTCCGGCTCCCAGACCTTCCAGACTCCCACCGAGAAGTGGCTTAGTTTTTACTCTTTGAATGTGGGAACATTTGAAAGTGGCCTTTGGGTGGCTACAGTCTTGTAGGCGAGGTTTCCTAACCCGGACAGAAGTCTTGAGACTCACTCTTAGCCCCCTGGGCTCTCAGGGGCCCAGAGTTGCTGTCTCAGGACAAAAGCTGGGGCAGGGTTACTGGGAGTGCAGCGCAGAGTCAGCAAATGCTGATGGCATCTGGAAGGCCCCTTGATGTCTCTGCTCTGCTTCTCTCCTTGCGGGAGGGCAGGGCTCCCTTGGACCAGCTCCATGCCCTGGGGTAAGCATGTCACTTGTGATACATTTCCTCCAATCCCTGCAACTCTCCTATGACCCAGGAAAGGTCGTCCCTGTTTTGCAGAGGAAATCATAGGCACAGAGGAGTTCCTGGACTGGCACAAAGTCCTGTCGCCGGGAAGGTGCAAAGTAGAGACCGGAACCAGGTCCAGCGGACTTGTGCTATGTGTTCAGCACTACTCTGGCCTTGAGTCTGGCTTGCTCTTGGGTCTCCTTCTGGTCTTTTCTCTGAGACTCCCATAGGCAGCCCTGTGAATGTCAGCCAATGGCAACCAGGGAATTTGTGAGAACCAGAGGCCGGGGGGCGGAGCTGAGAGGGTTGCATTGCTCTTGATGGTTTGCCGTGAGCTCCCTGCGGGAAGGCCGCTGAGGCCTGCAAGAATTGCCCAAGGCCTTTTACACACACCGAAATGCAGTCTTGCAAGAGGCCAAGGCCATTAAACTGTGGGTGATGACGGGCTGCTTCTAAGTTGCTCGGTATTGGAACCCTCTGCCCGTCTGGCAGGGCCCTGACAGGTGTCTGCACTTCTGCTGTCACTTGAACCTGTTGGGTGCAGTGCCACAGGCTTACTCACATGGTAAGTGGATTCCGTGGGGCTTCCAGCCCAGAGTGGCCCCAGAATAAGGGGCCTTTGCCTTGGGGGAGGGGTCAGTAATCTTTACAGTGACACCAGGGAAGCCCTACTTCCTGGCCACAGAGTGGGACACGGAGTGATCCTCGCCACCTGAGGATATGGGTTGTGGGCTTCAAAGTTGCACAGCCTGTAAGCCCCTTCTGTGGAACTCCCGTGCCATGAGGGCCCATCCTAACCCCCGTGGTGGGAGGCTCAGACTGCCGCTTGTCTTCCTGGCCCTGGTGGGCGGTGGGATAAAGTGCTGTCAGGAGGGTCGGAGACACTCTGGTTAGGTTTGAACTCTGCCACTGGCTCGCTGTGTGACTTTGGGCAGAAAACCAAGTCATTGTACCTCCGAGCTTTCCTGTTTGATAAAGGGGGAAATAGTACCACACACCCATGATGGGGTTTGAGAGGGGCCCTTTAAGCATGAGAAGTGTTGAATGCTGGGCTTGGCACCCAGGAAAGAGTGGTACCACCTGCCATGGTGACCACAGTGGACGACAGACCTGATGGCCCAAGGCCGGTCTCCCTTTGGGCTTAGTGGCAGTCTGGCCCCATCCTTTGGGAGGGGATTTAATCAGGTCATAAAAGAGAGACAAAGGAGGTTACTCCGAGGCTGGAAAGCACCCAGCTGAACTGTCACTCCCAGATGGTTGGCTGCCAGGGACAACAGCCCAGCCCCACAGACCATCTGCCCCAGAGAGATCCGGGGAAGGGGCCCCACGGGAAGCTGGGTGAAGCTGGCACATGTCCTGGCCTGGCTCATTCACAGGGCTGTTGGGTGAGCTCCCAGACAGGCCACTTCCCCTGTCTGGTCTCCCTCAGTCTACTCGTCTCTAGAATTGGTCCCCAAAGTTCCTGCCTTGGGCAGGTTCCGTGAACCCATGGGTTCCGTGAACCCATGATCTGACAAGTAACCCCCTCCCCCCACCCTGCCGGTTCCTGTATTTCTGGTGCTGGTTTATGTTCTTCCTTTACAATAGAATGGAAAGGGTGCCTGGGTGGCTCAGTGGGTTAAAGCCTCTGCCTTCGGCCTAGGTCATGATCCCGGGGTCCTGGGATCGAGCCCCACATCGGGCTCTCCGCTTTGGGTACAGCCTGCTTCCTCCTCTCTCTCTGCTGCCTCTCTGCCTACTTGTGATCTCTGTCTGTCAAATAAATAAAATCTTAAAAAAAAAAAAATAGAATGGAGAAAACCATGAGCCCTTTTCTTAGTGCCCAGTTGTTGGGAGAGAAGGGAATCTGGGCTGCGGTGGGAGGGAGCTGGCCAGGACTCAGCTGGGGGTCCTGGATGGGCAGGTTTCTGTCAGGTTTCTCTCACCGTCCACCGCGGTGCCAGGTGGGAGGGAGGCTGTCATGGGAATTGGTTAGGCAGTTGCTGCAGTGCTGTTGGGGACACAGGGAGGCACAAGGAAGGACAGCCTCCAGGACAGCCTCCTGTTCTGATCCTGAAGCCTCTGTGCAGGGCTTGACCATGGACCTGAGCCAGGCTGGGCTTTTGCTTGCCCCCATTTGCTCTGAACACATTTGAAGGGCATGAGGCGTAGGTTTTCTGATCTAAACAACTGAGTGAGGCGGACGAGGTGCTGTTTAATGAGAGGGCAAGAGTTGGCAGGGGCGGGTTGGGGCTGGGAGAGCAGGGCTCCATCTGGGGCATTCGAAGACTGCAGTGTTGTCAGCTAGGTTCCGTGCACGAGTCACGTGGACATTAGGTGCAGAGATTCGGGTGTGTGGGTCAGCTGTGTAGAGAAGGTCTTTCAAGCCCTGTGATTATGGCCTCATCTAGAGAACTTGGGGGATGGGGAGGGGTCCTGGATGGAGCAATGAGGCTCACCAGTGCATAGAGGTGCCTGGAGGCGGGGGAGCCAGCAGGAGAGGCTGAAGAGTGACCAGTGCTTCATGCCCCCAAAGCTGACCAGACCAGTGCAGGAGGGAACGACCAGCTATGTTTGGTCCGGTCAGATAAACAGAAAGAAGACTTGACCTCCAGCTCTGGCAAGAGGCTAATTCACTGGGGACCTTGAGGAATGACGGGGAGGGAAGCCTGCTGGATTCAGTGGGCAGTGATGGGTCACCTTCGGGCTTGCCTGCTCTGCAGCGTAAGATGCTTGGGGAAGGAAAGGAGGTGCTTGTGCACCCCATCAAGGCCTTCAGCCATGAGTTAATTCAGCGGGAGGCTTGAGGAGTTGCGAAACCAGCATGGCATATACAGGACCGCCTGTCCTTTCCTGGAGTTGAAAGTCCAACAGCATCGGGGGCTTTGCCTGCGTCTTCTGTGCCAACCCCAGTGCCGGAGAGGGGGCCTGTTGCTTAGGAGGGCCTCAGGCGGTATTTGCTGAATGACTTGGTATCTAGGCCCTTCTCCTCCACTGCTGGGTGTTTTGATCTTGGCCTTCTTGGGCTCGTGTTCTCCTTTGTGAAATGGACAGATCAGGTGCAGGCAGGGCTTCTGTGGGAGCCAGTGGTCAGGGGTCTGCGAACCCTCTGAAATCCCATCCCAAATATTGGGCACGTAAGCATTCTCTGAAAGTGGTCTGTGATTTGGAAGAGGTGATCTCCCCCGGGGAGGGGGGGGGGCTTTCTTTAAAGGTCCTTCCCTTCCCACTCCAGCCGCCCTTCCCCCCACCCTTCCGCCCCCCCCCCCCATGGGGCCAATAGTGAACAAAGAAGGCAGGGAGGTCTTAAAGTGTGAGAATATGCCTTGGAGAGGTGAGTCCTAGGCAAACCTGGCTCCAGTATTTAGCGGGAGGGGCTGACCAATGGCAGGCAAATGCCAGCGTGGTGTAAAGAACTTACACAGAAAAATAGGCAGCTTCATCTGCAGAGACCAGGTATTTTGTTTTATATGGAAGAAATCGTCTCTGGTTTAGAAACTTGTGTGGTGTTGGCTGTGGGGCGGTGGGGGGGG
>RCUC01122303.1:0-14095 GCA_003697995.1 Taxidea taxus jeffersonii | reverse complement strand
GTAAGTATAGATTCTTGGCTGTTTTGGTTAACTTTCATAGATATATGTCTCTTTCTTCTGGCTGATGTCTCAGCACATACCATATACCAGTGCCTGGTATATAATAGGTAAAAATTATTTGTTAATTGAATGAAGAACGAATGAAGGAATTAAAAAACCTAACTCTAGGATTATTATGCATATATAAGATCACATACATAAAGCATTTGACACATTGCTTGACTGATTTCTTAAATACAGAGAATAGAATGGTGGTTGCCAGGGATAGGGGGAGGGGAAAGTGAAAGGGAACAAATATTCAGTTATAAGAAAAAGTTCTGAAGATCTAATCTGCAGCATGGTGGTGACTATAGTTAATAATACAATACTGTACACTTAAAAGTGGCTGAGGATAGAGCTGTAGCATTCTCACCACAAAAAAGAGTTATCTATATTAACTGTGGTGATAAATATGTTAATTATCTTGATATTGGTAATCACTCCACTATAGACACAGATATCAAAACACCATGTTATATAGTTTAAATATAATTATATAATTATGATTGTCAATTATTCCTCAAAAAGTTAAAATTAAAAAACACAGTAACTGAAATATAGAACCATACTTCTTTGACCCTAACTCAGTTGTCTTTCAATAGTAAAATTCTAAATAGCTCCAAAGGATACTATAAATTCTCAATAGCTACATGTGATAATATGAATAAATCTCAGTAACATAATGGGGGCACCTGGATGGCTCAGTTGGTTGAGCAACGGCCTTCAGCTCAGGTCATGATCCTGGAGTCACAGGATCCAGTCCCGCATCAGGCTCCTTGCTTGGCAGGGGGTCTGCTTCTCCTTCTGACCTTCCCTCTCTCATACTCACACTCTCTCATTCTCTCTCACTCTCAAATAAATAAATAAAATCTTTTTTTTTAAATCTTAATAACAATGTTGAGTAAAGGAAGCCAACACACAGGAAATTCCATATATTCCTCTGTGTGTGTGTGTGTGTGTGTGTGTAACAACAGGGAAAAACTAATCTAGAAGGACAGAAGTCAGAATGTTAATTGCCCTTGGTGGTGGAGGGGAATGGCTGGGAAGATGCACAAGGTAGTGATCTGAGATACTATTATGTTTTACATCTTGATCTAGGTGGTACTTACACATGTGTGTTCCCTGTGTAAGAATTCATTGATATATATACCATGTGTGTGTATGTTCTGTTTGTATGTTATATTTCAATTAAAATATTTCCTTTAAAAAAGAGAAAATGGTTAACTAGGAAACACTAAGCACAATTGAGGGTAGAAAGTTGATTGAAATTTTATGTAATAAATGTCTAGACACCAATTCTCTTTACTTGATGATGAGAATGCACTCAGTCAGGACTTTCCCCTCCAGAAAGGAGGTTAGAAGATTCTTCTATAGGAATTCTGACTAGTTGGAAGAAAAGACCTAAAAGTAGGAGTTACCCCAAATAATGTCTTGCCAGACCACTCTGTAAGAAAGACCCCAGTTGAGAAAGCTCATACATGCACAAATATTCTCAATAGTTTTTTAGTATGCAAATCTTAAATATAAGCAAATTAGCCAAGGGGTAAACAAGACAAAATAGGGAGAACACATTTTCAAAAAAACAAAACTATTTGTCCATCCTCCCTCTCCAGAAAAAACAAAAACAAAAACAAAAAACAAATCATTCCTACCCTTAGAGAATTAGGAATATTTTATATCCATGAACAAGAATAGGATTATTTTGGGGGCACCTGGGTCGCTGTCAGTTAAGCAACTGCCTTCAGCTGGGATCATGATCCCAAGGTCCTGGGATGGAGTCCCGCATCAGGCTGCCAGTTCAGGGGGAGACTGCTTCTCCCTCTCCCTCTGCCTGCCACTCCCCTTGCTCATGCTCTCTCTCTCTTTCAAAGAAAGAAAGAAGGAAGGAAAGAAAGAAAGAGAGAAAAAATAGAATAGGATTATTTTTAAAGGGAGAATTCTAGGGACGCCTGGGTGGCTCAGTTGGTTACGCGGCTGCCTTTGGCCCGGGTCATGATCCCAGCATACTGGGATCGAGTCCCACATGGGGCTCCTTGCTCGGCAGGGAGTCTGCTTCTCCCTCTGCCTCTGCCTGCCTCTCTGTCTGCCTGTGCTCTCTCTCTCTCTAACAAATAGACAAATTTAAAAAAAAAAAAAAAAAAGAGGGAGAATTCTACGAACAAACAGTAACTCTAGGGGCGCTGGGTGGCTCAGTGGATTAAAGCCGCTGCCTTCCGCTCGGGTCATGATCCCAGAGTCATCCGCATCGGGCTTTCCGCTCTGCGGACAGCCTGCTTCCTCCTCTCTCTCTCTCTGCCTCTCTGCCTACCTGTGATCTCTGTCTATCGGATGGATAAATAAAAAATCTTTAAAAAAAAAATTAAAAAAAAAAAAAACAGTAACTCTAATAATTAAAAGTCTGGTACCAGAAATTTAAAAAATTAACAGGATGGTTAGATGATAAAGTTGAAAAAAATCTTACAGAAAGTAGGATGGAAAGACAGTGATGTGAAAAAATGGCTGGAAAAACTAAAAAATTTAGGAGACCAAGCCAAGAAGTCAAGATAGAAGAGAAAAACCAAAGTCAAGGACATTATCAAATAACAAATTCAAAATCCTTTCCTGGAATACTAGAATCTAAATTTCCAGATTGAATGAGCCTATTGAACATCTAAACCAAAGGATGAAAAGAGAGTCAAACTATAATGAAATTCTTTAGAAAAGTGGTAACAAATAAAAGCTCCTAAAAGCTTTCAAGAGAAAAACATCATACAAAAACTGAAGAATCAGAAGATCATTAAATATCTCAACAGCAATATTGGGAGCTAGAAGACTAGTCTAATGACATCAAAATTTTGAAGGAAAATTATTTCCAGTCTAAAATAAAAAATCCAGCTACACTATAAAATGTAAGATCAAATAAAGACATTTTTAGGTACCCAAGATCCCAATATTCTTTCCCCATGCTCCCCTTCTTAAGAGGCTACTGGAGGACTGGCTCTATAAAAACAAATGAATAAATCAAGACTAGGAAAGCAAGGGTGGCTCAGTTGCTTAAGCATCTGTCTTTGGCTCAGGTCATCGAGCCCTGTGTCAGGCTCCCTGCTCAATGAGAAGCCTGCTTCTCCCTCTCCCATTCCCCCTGTTTGTATTCCTTTTCTTGCTGTCTCTTTCTCTGTCAAAAAAGCCTCTGTACAGCAAAGGAAACAGTCAACAAAACAAAGAGGCAACCCACGGAATGGGAGAAGATATTTGCAAATGACAGTACAGACAAAAGGCTGATATCCAGAATCTATAAAGAACTTCTCAAACTCAACACACACAAAACAGATAATCATGTCAAAAAATGGGCAGAAGACATGAACAGACACTTCTCCAAGGAAGACATACAAATGGCTACCAGACACATGAAAAAATGTTCATCATCACTAGCCATCAAGGGAGATTCAAATTAAAACCACATTGAGATACCACCTTACACCAGTTAGAATGGTCAAAATTAGCGAGACAGGAAACAACACATGTTGGAGAGGATGTGGAGAAAGGGGAACCCTCTTACACTGTTGGTGGGAATGCAAGTTGGTGCAACCACTTTGGAAAACAGTGTGGAGATTCCTTAAGAAATTAAAAATAGAACTTCCCTATGACCCTGCAATAGCACTACTGGGTATTTACCCCAAAGATAGAGATGTAGTGAAAAGAAGGGCCATCTGTACCCCAATGTTCATAGCAGCAATGGCCACAGTCACCAAACTGTGGAAAGAATCAAGATGCCCTTCAATGGACAAATGGATAAGGAAGATGTGGTCCATATACACTATGGAGTATTATGCCTCCATCAGAAAGGATGAATACCCAACTTTTGTATCAACATGGACGGGACTGGAAGAGATTATGCTGAGTGAAATAAGTCAAGCAGAGAGAGTCAATTATCATATGGTTTCACTTATTTGTGGAGCATAACAAATAACACAGAGGACATGGGGAGATGGAGAGGAGAAGGGAGTTGAGGGAAATTGGAAGGGGAGTTGAACCATGAGAGACTATGGACTCTGAAAAACATTCTGAGGGTTTTGAAGGGGCGGGGGGTGGGAGGTTGGGGGAGCCAGGTGGTGGGTTTTATGGAGGGCATGTATTGCATGGAGCACTGGGTGTGGTGCATAAACAATGAATTCTGTTATACTAAAAAGAAATTAAATAAATTTAAAATTTTTTAAAAAATAAAAATAAAATAAAATAAATAAATAATTTTTTTAAAAAAGTATGGCATTCAGGGAATGAAATCCAGTACAAGGAAAAGTGAAGAGAATCCACAGTATAGCAGTAAAAGGGGAGCCAAGATGAGAACTGTATGGCAGGTTCAATGAGGCCTACTTGAGCAGGTCTGGAAAATGCAGGGAAATTTGCTTCAATAAGTTGTAGGTAATAAAATTCCTAGGACATATTGAAAATAAATTACAAATTTGGGGAGAGTTTGGGTTTAAAATACTAGTAAATACATAAAAAACTGAACAAGCAAGAAAAAGCAATTATTAATTTCAGGAAAAGAAAAGTCTTTTTCTGACTTTTATCTTTCCCTTTTCCTTTTGTCTTTTCCTTTTCTCTGAAGATGAGGAAAAGTAACCATAGTATACTGCATAACTCATCTGTGAATAGCACTTACTTAGTCATGACACTATAAGTCCTGAATACTGAACTAACCAAGCTTATATATAATACATCTATATGGGGAAGTGAGTGTGTATGTAAGCTGGGGTTGGTAAAAGAGAGTTGAACCTTTACCTTCCATGTGAAGCATCAAAACATCATACCTAAAGCTATCCAAGAAATATTTTAAAAAGCATATTATTTAGGGATATGGAGCTATAAAACAAAATAATCAGTAGGAAGAGTTGAAATCTCTAGAAAATTTTTAAATAGTGATGATGGAAATTCTGCATTGCTCTTAATTTCTCTAGAAAATGATTCAGTAATTCACTATTTTTATTTCATTTTCATTGTACAGTTGACCCTTGAAAAATGTGGGTTTGAACTATGTGGGTCCACTTATATGCAAGGTTTTTTTGGATAAATACAGTAGACCATTATAAATGTATTTTATCTTCCTTGTCATTTTCTCAGTAACATTTTCTTTTCTCTAGCTTGCTTTATTAGAAGAATACAGTGCATAATACACACAACATACAAAATATGTTAATCAACTTTTTATGTTATCAGTTAGGCTTTTGGTCAACAGTAGGCTATCAGTAGTTAAGTTTTTGTGGAGCTAAAAACTACACATATATTTTTGCCTGCATAGAGGTAGGCACTTCTAGCCCCTGCATTGTTCAAGGATCAACTGTATTTGTAGGAATGCCAAAACAATGGTGAATAATAATGATGATACTGTACTTTTTTATATCATTTTTTATTTTACTAAAGAATGCTTCAACCCTTTTGTTGTTCAGCATGGTATTATTTATCACTTTTAATTAGTTTTTTTAAAATTTGTGTTTTACTTAGAATAATGCCTAAAAGGTTCTGAGAGGGAAAAATGTTAGGTCAAGAATATTATTCCCAGTCAAGTTTTGTTCACATGTGAAAGCAAGAGGAAGACAATGTCCACCAAGCAAGAGCTGAAGAAATACGGGAATTGAACACTCTTCTTCAAAATATTCCTCAATTATGAATTCTAGAGAATCAAAAATGAAAGGAGGAACTTTGGTAAAGCACTAGAACACCCATAAATACCATGAGGTAACAATATCTGTAGTGTCTGTTCTCCAGGAAAGATCATTTAATTTAAAAATATATGCTAGCCAAGGTCTAATAGAAATATAAGACTAGGTCATATGCACTCTTGAACAAGCAAGCAACACATATTAAAGTGAACTTTAAAAAACTACACAGCAGTAAAATCAGCCAACAGAGAGATTAATTTATTCTTTAATCCTCTAGGATGGATAGGATGTGATTTTAAAAAAAGTCAAGTATTTAATGCACTTATATGAAGAACTAAAAGTAAATAAATATATAAATTATGATAACAGAGGGAAAATAAATGTTTTTATTTGACAAAGTAAAAATAATATAAGTAACAAAAAGAAAGAGAAGGGAAACAGAAACAAATATAAGAATGTTAACTTCTGGAATTTGAGAGTCAAGATGGTGGAGGAGTAGCAGACTGAGATGACATAAGGTCACAGGAGTTCAGCTAGATAGTTATCAAACCATTCAAAACACCTACAAACCCAATAGGAGATTGAACAGAAGAAGAGCAGCAATTCTAGAAACAGAAAATCAACAACTTCCTGAAAGGGAGGATGTGTGGAGGAAGTTAATCCAAAGAAACAGGAAGATAGATCACAGGGGATGGGGTCGGCTCCCAGCAAGCAGAGGAGCAACAGAGCACAAAATCTTAACATTTAGAAGTCTGCTCCACTGAGGGACATCCCTCCAGAGGCTAAGCTGGGGTGGAGCCCTCCCTGGGACAGTGTGGTCTCAGGTCCCATGGGGTCATGGAAGGATCATGGAAGGGTATCTGAGTATAGCAGAGTTCGCAGATATCAGAGCGGGGAAGCCAACTACAGAGAGAGAGCCAAGGAGTGAGCTCTTAGCTTGGGTCATCTTAAACTGTGATCTGTGGCACAGTTGGAGCACTGCTCCTTGAGTAGGGACCCCGCAAGTGGTAGATCCAAGAAGACTCATCTTCCTCCTCTGGAAGCAGGAATCTCCTGGGTTTGGAGACTCCAAATGGGGCTGGGTGCCAGAGACAGAAACACTGGGTCACAGGCTGGGTGAGCTCGGAGTGTTGCTGGAGACCAGGGAGAAAGGAAGGATTCACTGCTTTTCTCAGAGGGTACACTGAGGAGTGGGGCTCCGAGCTCTTGGCTCTTCCAGGTGGATACTGGGAGGCTGCCATTTTCATTCCCGTCCTCCAGAGCTCTACAGAAAGTGTTCAGGGAATAAAAGCTCCCAAGAGCAAACCTGAGCAGATCACTTAGGCTGGCCCCTAGCAAGGGCAGTGCAATTCCGCCTCAGGCAAAGGCATTTGAGAATCACTACACCAGGTCCCTCCCCCAGAAGATCAGCAAGAACATCCAGACAAGACCAAGCTCACTGATCAAGGAGAACAGTGGAATTCCATAGGAGGGGAAAGCAAAGCATGGAATTCATGGCTTTCTCCCCATGATTCTTTAGCCTTGCAAAGTTAATTAATTTTTTTAATTTTATTTTTTCTTACTCTAATTTTTTTAAACTTTTCCTCTTTCCTCTTTTAACGTTTTATCAATACCTTTCTAAAAAAATCTTTTTAAACCTTCATTATTATAGTCATATTTTATCCTTCATAGTATCTAACTTTATTTCTTATATATATATAGGGTTTTTCCTTCTAAAATATTTTGAGATATAATTTCTTCTAATAGATCAAAATATACCCTAAATCTAGCACAGGGCTCTGTTCTAGTTTCCAGCCTGAGCAAATTTTCTTCACCTTTTCTTTCTTTTCCAACCATATTTCCAAAATAATTATTTTATCAATTACATATTTATATATTTTTTAAATTTTCATCATTATAGTCATATTCCATCCCTTAATCATGTTTACCCTTATTTTTGTATATATATGTTTTGCTTTCTTTAAAATTTTGGAAGGTATTTTCTTCTAAATGACCAAAATACTCCCCAAATCAAGTGGGTGGCTCTGTTCATTCACCAGTCTAACATATATATATACATATACATATATATGTGTATATATATATATACATATACATATATATGTGTGTATATATATATACATATACATATATATGTGTGTATATATATATATATCTTAGATATATATATTTTTTTAATATTTTCATTTCTTTTTACCTCCTTTCTCCTCCCCCCGATCTGGGGTCTCTTCTGATTTGGTTACCATACATTTCTCTGAGGTCTTTGCCAAACTTTTAGTATTTTACTCTCTCATTCATATATATTTTTTTTGTTCATTCATACATTCTTATCTGGATGAAATGATAAGGTGGAAAAACTCACCAAAAAAAAAAAAGAACAAGAAGCAGTATAGAAGTCTAGGGACCTAATCAATACAGACATTGGTAATATGTCAGATCTAGAGTTCAGAATGACTATTTTCAAGGTGCTAGCTGGGCTTGAAAAAGGCATGAAAGATATTAGAGAAATCCTGCCTGGAGAAATAAAACCTCTTTCTGGAGAAATAAAAGAACTAAAATCTAACCAAGCTGAAATCAAAAAAGCTATTAATGAGGTGCAATAAAAAATGGAGGCTCTTACTGCTAGGATAAATGAGGCAGAAGAGAGAATTACTGATATAGAAGACCAAATGACAGAGAATAAAGAAGCTGAGCAAAAGAGAAACAAACAACTACTGAACCACAGGGGAGAATTTGAGAGATAAATGATACCATAAGATGAAACAATATTAGAATAACTGGGATTCCAGAAAAAGAAGAAAGAGAGAGGGGGGCATTCACTCATATTGGAGTGAATTATAATAGAGAATTTCCCTAAAATGACAAAGGGGACAAGCATCAAAATCCAAGAGGCACAGAAAACCCCCCTCAAAATCAAGACAAATAGGTCCACACCACATCATCTAATAGTAAAACTTACTAGTCTCAGTGACAAAGAGAAAATCCTGAAAGTAGTTCGGGACAAGAAGTCTGTAACATACAATGGTAAAAATATTAGATTGGCAGCAGAATTATCCACATACACCTGGCAGGCCAGAAAAAAACTAGCATGATATATTCAGAGCACTAAATGAGAAAAACATGCAGCCAAGAATACTATATCCAGCTAGGCTATCATTGAAAATAGAAGAGATAAAGCTTCCAGGACAAACAAAAATTAAAAGAATTTGCAAACACCAAACCAGCCCTACAGGAAATATTGAAAGGGGTCCTCTAAGTAAAAAGAGAGCCTAAAAGCAGTAGACCAGAAAGGAACAGAGACAATATACAGTAACAGTCACCTTACAGATAGTACAATGGCACTAAATTCATATCTTTCAATAGTTACCCTGAATGTAAATGGGCTAAATGCCCCAATCAAAGGACACAGGATATCAGAATGAATAAAAAAACAAAACCCATCAATATGCTGCCTACAAGAAACTCATTTTAGACCCAAAGACACCTCCAGATTTAAAGTGAGGGGTTGGAAAACCATTTACCATGTTAGTGGACATCAAAAGAAAGCTGGGGTGGCAATCCTTATATCAGATCAATTAGATTTTAAGCCAAAGACTATAATAAGAGATGAGGAAGGACACTATATCATAATCAAAGGGTCTGTCCAACAAGAAGATCTAACAATTGTAAATATCTATGCCCCTAGCATGGGAGCAGCCAACTATATAAACCAATTAATATCAAAATCAAAGAAACACATCAACAATAATACAACAATAGTAGCAGACTTTAATACCTCCCTCACTGAAATGGACAGATCATCCAAGGAAAGGATCAACAAGGAAATAAAGGCCTTAAATGATATACTGGACCAGATGGACATCACAGATATATTCAGAACATTCCATCCTAAAGCAACAAAATACCCATTCTTCTCTAGTGCACATGGAACATTCTCCAGAATAGATCACATCCTGGGTCACAAATCAGGTCTCAACCAGTACCAAAAGACTGGGATCAATTCCTGCATATTTTCAGACCACAATGCTTTGAAGCTAGAACTCAATCACAAGAGGAACGTTGGAAAGAACTCAAATACATGGAGGCTAAAGAGCATCCTACTAAAGAATGAATGGGCCAACCAGAAAATTAAAGAAGAATTGAAAAATTTCACGGAAAAAAAAGATAATGAAAACACAACTGTTCAAAATCTGTGGGACACAGCAAAGGCGGTCCCGAGAGAAAAGTATATAGCAATACAAGTCTTTCTCAAGAAACAAGAAAGGTCTCGGGGCACCTGGGTGGCTCAGTGGGTTAAAGCCTCTGCTTTCGGCTCAGGTCATGATCCCAGACCTGGGATTGAGCCCCGCATCGGGCTCTCTGCTCAGCGGGGAGCCTGCTTCCCTTCCTCCTCTTTCTCTGCCTGCCTCTCTGCCTACTTGTGATCTCTGTCTGTCAAATAAATAAACAAAATATTTAAAAAAAAAAAAAGAAACAAGAAAGGTCTCAAGGACACAGCCTAACCCTATACCTAAAAGAGTTGGAGAAAACAGCAAAGAAAGCCCAAACCCAGCAGGAGAAGAGAAATAATAAAGATCAGAGCATAAATCAATGAAATAGAAACCAAAAAATGTTAGAACAAATCAATAAAACTAGGAGCTGGTTCTTTAAAAGAATTAATAAGATTGATAAACCCTGGGTGCCTGGGTGGCTCAGTGGGTTAAGCCTCTGCCTTCAGCTCGGGTCATGATCTCAGGGTCCTGGGATCGAGTCCCGCATCAAGCTCTCTGCTCAGTGGGGAGCCTGATTCTCTCTCTCTCTCTGCCTGCCTCTCTGCCTACTTGTGATCTCTCTCTCTCTCAAGTAAATAAATAAAATGTCTTTTAAAACAAAATAAAATAAAAAAGATTGATAAACCCCTGGCCAGACTTACAAAAAGAAAAAAGAAAGGACCCAAATAAATAAAATCATGAATGAAAGAGAAGAGATCACAACACCACCAAAGAAATACAAACAATTATAAGAACATATTATGAGCAACTCTACACCAGCAAATTTGACAATCTGGAAAAAATGGATGTATTCCTAGAGGCGTATAAATGACCAAAACTGAACCAGGAAGAAATAGAAAACCTGAACAGTCCCATAACCAGTAAGGAGATTGAAACAGTCATCAAAAATCTCCCTAAAAACAAGAGCCCAAAGCCAGACGGCTTCCCAGGGGAATTCTACCAAACAATTACAGAAGAATTAATACCTATTCTCCTAAAACTGGAAGGAAATATGGAAGGAAAACTTCCAAACTCATTTTAGAAGGCCAGCATCACCTTGATCCCAAAACCAGACAAAGATCCCATCAAAAAAGAGAATTACAGACCAATATCCTTGTGAACACAGATGCAAAAATTTTCACCAAAATACTAGCCTACAGGATCCAACAGTACGTTAAAAGGATTATTCATCACGACCAAATGGGATTTATTCCTAGGCTGCAAGCTTGGTTCAACATTCGCAAATCAATCAATGTGATCCAACACATTAACAAAGAAGAACAAGAACCATATGATACTCTCAATAGATGCTGAAAAAGCATTTGCCAAAGTACAGCATCCTTTCTTGATCAAAACTCTTCAAAGGGTAGGGATAGAAGATACATACATCAATATAATCAAAGCCATCTATGAAAACCCCACAGTGAATATCATTCTCAATGGAGAAAAACTGAGAGCTTTTCCCCTAAGGTCAGGAACATAGCAGAGATGTCCACTACCACCACTGCTATTCAACATAGTACTAGAAGTCCTAGCCTCAGCAATCAGACAACAAAAAGAAATTAAAGGCATCCAAATAGGTAAAGAAGAAGTCAAACTCTCACTCTTTGCAGATGATATGATACTTTATGTGGAAAACCCAAAAGACTCCACTCCAAATATGCTAGAACTTGTATAAGAATTCAGTAAAGTGTCAGGATATAAAATCAATGCTCAGAAATCAGTTGCATTTCTATACACCAACAAGACAGAAGAAAGAGAAATTAAGGAGTCAATCCCATTTATAATTGCACCCAAAACCATAAGATACCCAGGAATAAACCTAACCAAAGAGGCAAAGAATCTGTACTCAGAAAACTATTAAGTACTCATGAAAGAAATTGAAGAAGACATAAAGAAATGGAAAAACATTCCATGCTCATGGATTAGAAGAACAAATATTGTGAAAATGTCGATGCTACCTAGAGCAAGCTACACATTTAATGCAATCCCTATCAAAATACCACCCATTTTTTTCAGAGAAATTGAACAAATAATCCTAACATTTATATGGAACCAGAAAAGACCCTGAATAGCAAGAGGAATGTTGAAAAAGAAAGCCACAGTTGGTGGCATCACAATTCCAGACTTCAAGCTCTACTACAAAGCTGTCATCATCAAGACAGTATGGTACTGGCACAAAAACAGACACATAGATCAATGGAACAGAATAGAGAGCCCAGAAATAGACCCTTAACTCTATGGTCAACTAATCTTTGACAAAGCAGGAAAGAATGTCCAATGGAAAAAAGACAGTCTCTTCAACAAATAGTGTTGGGAAAATTGGACAGCAACATGCAGAAAAATGAAACTGGACCATTTCCTTACACCACACACACAAAAACCCAAAATGGATGAAAGAACACAATGTGAGAAAGGAATCCATCCAAACCCTTGAGGAGAACACAGGCAGCAACCTCTTCAGCCTCAGCTGCTACAACTTCTTCCTAGAAACATCACCAAAGGCAAGGGAAGCAAGGGAAAAAATGAACTACTGGGACTTCATCAAGATTGAAAGTTTTTGCACAGCAAAGGAAACAGTCAACAAAACCAAAAGACAACTGACAGAATGGGAGAAGATATTTGCAAACAACATATCAGATAAAGGACTAGTATCCAAAATCTATAAAGAACTTATCAAACTCAACACCCAAAGAACAAATAATACAATCAATAAATGGGCAGAGGACATGAACAGACATTTCTGCAAAGAAGACATCCAGATGGCCAACAGACATGAAAAAGTGCTCCACATCACTGGGCATCAGGGAAATACAAATCAAAACCACAGTCAGATACCACCTCACACCAGTCAGAATGGCTAAAATTGACAAGTGAGGAAACAACAGGTGTTAGCAAGGATGCAGAGAAAGGGGAACCCTCCTACACTGTTGGTAGGAATGCAAGCTGGGGCAGCCACTCCGGAAAACACCATGGAGGTTCCTTAAAATGTTGAAAATAAAAAAAAATGTTGAAAATAGAGCTTTCCTACAACCCACTGGTTATTTACCCTAAAGATACAAATGTAGTGATCCGAAGGGGCATGTGCACCCAAATTTTTGTCCACAGTAGCCAAACTATGGAAAGAACCAAGATGGCCATCAACAGATGAATGGATAAAGAAGATGTGATATATACATACATATATATATATGTATGTGTATATATATATATATATATATACACACACACATACATACATACATACAATGGAATACTATGCAGCCATCAAAAGAAATGAAATCTTGCCATTTGCAACAACGTGGATGGAACTAGAGGGTATTATGCTGAGTGAAATAAGTCAATCAGAGAAAGACAATTATCATATGACCTCCCTGATATGAGGAATTTGAGAGGGAAAGTGGGGGGTTTGGAGGTTAGGGAAGGAAAAAAATGAAACAAGATGGGACTGGGAAGATTAAACCATAAGAGACTCTGAATTTCACAAAACAAACGGAGGGTTGCCGGGGGGATGGGTGTATGAAGATGGTGGTTGGGTTATGGACATTGGGGAGGGTATGTGCTATGTGAGTGTTGTGAAATGTGTAAGCCTGATTATTCACAGACCTGTACCCTGGGGCAAATAATATATATATGTTAATTTAAAAAAAAAGAATATTAACTTCCTTGTATTTTAATCATGGAAATCAATCAGTGGAATCTAAATCAGAGTATCTAGGTCATGTATATTCTTTGTTGTCTTTCCTTTTTAACTTCAGATAATAATTTTTGGGGTATTTTTTGGACAGAGGGAAAGAAAACACAAGCAGGCAGAGGGAGAAGGAGAAGTAGGCTCCCCACTGAGCAGAGAGCCTGCCTTCAAAGTGGGGATCTATCCCAGGAGCCTAGAAATCATGACCTGAACCTAAGGCAGATGCTCAACCAACTGAGCCACCTAGGCACCCCTCTGATAATCTTTATTAGCTAAGAAATTTAATGATGAAGAAATGTTTATCTCAGCTTTAACTATTTCTTCTATTTTACTTCAACGTCTTCTATTAAATTTAATTAGAACTCCCTGTAATTCCTTTTATGATGCAAATTTATAAAAACTACTTCTATCTTTCTTCTGTCCAGTCTGTATTTCCATCTAGCCGTTCCCCTATCCATTAAGGGGTGCTAAATTGA
>ML099967.1:14220-30745 GCA_003697995.1 Taxidea taxus jeffersonii | reverse complement strand
TTTTTTTTTTTTTTGTTACTGTAATTGAAAACAGTGACATCTTGCTATTTACAATGACATGGATGGAACTAGAGGGTATTGGGCTAAGCAAAATAAGTCAGTCATAGAAAGACAAATGTCATATGATTTCACTCATATGTGGAATTTAAGAAACAAAACAGATGAACACAGGGGAAAGAAAGGAAAAATAAGATGAAAATAGAGAGGGAGACAAACCATAAGAGATGCTGAACTCTAGGAAGCAAACTGAAGGTTGCTGGAGATGAGGTGGGTGGAGGGAAGAGATAGTTGGGAGATGGGCATTAGGGAGGGCACTTGACGTAATAAACATTGGGTGTTAGATGAAACTGATGAATTGAATTCTCTGGAAATGAATAATACTCTATATGTTAACTAAATTGAATTTTTTAAAAAAGGAAGAAATATTTGAGTTTATGCCTGTAAGTGTTCTTGGAGAAAACAGTATGCTTTATATATTTTTTCAATGGAATCCTTGCCAAATGCACTAGCCAAGGAAACCTGACTTCTAACTAGGAGTAAAGGGATGCCCTCCCCCCAACCCCTGCCGCCCTGTCCTGGCTTAGTCATTATCACTTTCATCCCAAATCCACATCCAGAACTAAATCACAATGTCCCATGTGTTGGAAAAAGTGGCTAGGAAACTTCTCTCATTATAGAAGATCACAAACCTGGTGGAGAATTATCTATTCTCTCCATCCCCCAAAGTCATTTTTACATTATTGGAAAATAGATGTATAATAACCATATTGAAAGGCATTAAATATCCATTTCTAAATCAACTGAATTCAGGAAACTTTCAATTAAAAGCTGGCAGTTTGTATACCCACATAAGGGAATGCATGTAGTTGGAGTCCTTGATAAAACCTTATGTAATGCTAATGTGTTACATTTCTAGGCATGTCATCTGACATTTTTTATATTAACTATTATTTTTCTTTGGCCAGTATGCAGAGACAGCAAAAATCTCACAGTAGGTATATTCAAGATTCTTTTTTTTAATTTAAATTCAATTAGCTAGTATATAATCCGTCATTAGTTTTTGATATAATGGTCAATGATTCATTAGTTATATATAACACCCGGTGCTCATCAGATCATGTGCCCTCCTTAGTGCAAGATTCTTAGCTGGCAATCACAGTCTACCCTCTGGCTCCAGTGGGTTCCATCTCTCCCACATGCAAAAGACTCTCATTCCCCTTCCAAGATACCCAAATCTCAACCTATTACAGTCTCTGGCTCATGCTTGATATTTAGAATCTTGTTATCTAAATCAGCCCAGGTGTCGATAAGACTCTTCAATATGCTTCTTTCAATATAGCTTCTTTATTTAAAAAAAAAAAATTTTTTTTTATTTGTCAGAGAGAGAGAGAGTGAGCACAGGCAGACAGAGTGGTAGGCAGAGGCAGAGGGAGAAGCAGGCTCCCTGCCGAGCAAGGAGCCCGATGTGGGACTCAATCCCAGGACGCTGGGATCATGGCCTGAGCTGAAGGCAGCCGCTTAACCAACTGAGCCACCCAGGCGTCCCTCAATATAGCTTCTTTAGTGAAGCTGTCCATCTCAGCCCTAAGAAGTTAAGAGACAAGTTCTCTGCTCTCCATACCCTCAACATGCAATGCTTAAGCATGCTGGAATGTCAATGAACAGGCATTCCTATTCAAAAAAGAGGAGGAAGACTAGAGGTATGTTGCAGTCACTGACCCATAGTAATTCTAGAATTTAGCCAGGTGAATGTTACTATGTCTTCGAATAATGCTCAATTCTTCTCCCTCATGGTAATTCTTGGTGTCTCCTAGCTTTGCCCTCTGGTCTCTTGGCTGTTCTTCTGAGTCATCCTCCATTTTTTATAAGAAAGATCTGTGTCTTGAACTGAGTAGTTTGCTCAGCTTTCTCTACAACCATAAAAGGTTTCGGGCATTGAAGCCTTTTTTCATTTTCAACCCTCTTGTATTTTGTCATTCCAGGAAAGATGTACCAACAAAATTTGAAAAAATTTGCTATTTTCAAAAGATGTATTAAAGTAGGTGTCACAGAGAAAAGTCTTTATTAGATTTCCAAGCCTTTCTTTCAAAGTTTAGTGTTATTTATTATTTGTATTTCCTACAAGTAAAAACCATAATTTCTTTCTTCTATAAATTATGAATTACTTAGATACAAAAAAATATGAAGATATCATTGTTTATCTGCCACTCATTTTAATAAATATTTATACAAATATAGATGAGGTATCCTCTATTTATGTCTTCCCAACTTAATTCTTGCTTTCCTTATGCACAGTAAATGTTAGTAGTTAAAACTAAAATGATTACATTCCAGATTTGCCTCTTCCAATCTGTGTAGTCTTGCACAAACTATGCAATCTCTTTGTGCCTCAGTTTCTTTAGTTATAACATGAGAATAATAATAAAATTTACTAAATAAATTAACATATGGAATCATAAATATGTATATATATGGCACTGGCAATCAAAAACCATATAGGTGTCTGGATATTAGCTTTTGTTACTTTTCGGTATTCAGGACAGCTAAATGTTCCCAACCTGTCCCTATTAATGAGCTAAGAATTCCTTTCCCAAATATACAGTGGGGAGCTGGAAAGGAACAAGTTAATTTGTCCTTTACCGCACACTCTTCCCAGTCCTACACTTCATGGTTTGCAGACAGGTGTTAATTACCCCCACTGAATGGTTAGAATCACTTCTGAAGTGATTCTTGGTGTAGAGGAGGAAAGTTGGAGCTCTCACTAACTTGTACTTACCCTGAAGACCCAAAGGGAATATAACCCTGACTTAGGCCCATGAGTCTCCACCCATCTCCCTTAGGATGACCTGTCCTTCCCCCTAGGAGAGAGCTTAGTCCCTAAATCCATATTATTCCCTCCATCTCCATACAAAGTTCCAGGTCTGGGTCATTTAATGTACAGCAGCACCCTAATAATTTAGACAGATGTCTGCTCAATGATGACTATGTCACCAAACAGTCAGTGGGAGGAAGAATTCTAAGATGGTGAGGAGCCCCTTGATTACTTTTTCCTTTCAATATGCACATCACTATGGCTTGTAGGAATATCTGTTATGTAAAGTAGTAGACTTATTGGGTTAGCATGCATACACATCTGACATGGAAAGTCAATTTCTGAATAATCTACATCTAAATCCACACTGGAAAACAAAGTTATTTCTTCAATTAGATTGGCTACTCCTTTGATTGGAATTTATTTTTTTAAAAATCTGGTAGTAATTTACAGAGATAACATCTCTTGTAAAATTCATTTAATGTGTAATTCATGGGCAAACCATATAGCAAAAGTTGAGTGCAAAAGGCCAAAATGTTTCAGGATGTCATTGATTTGGTAAATTTTATCAGAAAATACTTTTGAAACAGAGTAAAGTATTAATAGTGTTTGTAAATGGAGAATGACTGTAGAAATATATTTCCTACCCAGATATTTGCTGATTATCACAAGTAGTCTAGTGTAATGATTAAGAACTGGGGGTCCAGAGCCATATAGCTTGGGTTTAATCCCGGTTAGGTCACTTACCATGTCACTCACTGTAGCAAATACTGACAATGCTGCACTCAGATACTTAGATTGTTTTGAAAGGTTTTGTGTAAATATCCTCCAATTTCTACGGGCTTTTCTTTTAAAGTCATGTACCTGGGATTTCCTTCAGAGGAAGGTCCCATGGGGACTACAGGTCTTTCACCAGAACTGATAGAAACTTGCCTAAGAGTTGATCCTTCTAGGTGGCATGGCCATTACTGAGTGGACCAGATTGTAAAAGCTCAGCTCTATTGCCGTGTAGTTGGACAAACTCTGCTATTGGTGTTCAGAAGATCAGGCTGAGGCAGAAGACTACTGAGATGACATGTCTTGCTTGGCTTCTCTTCTTCTCTTTCCTGCTTCTCCTACTTTCTTACCCATGAATCCTGGGAATACGTTCTTAGTAAATCACTTACAGGAACAAATCCTCATCTTGGGGTCTTCTTTTGAAAAACCTGACCACAAACACTCCCTAGTTGATCTTGGGCAAGGAACTTACACATTATGTTAAATCCAGTTTCCTCACTTGGAAAATAAGGATGACGAAAGGGTAATTAGGAAGAATGATATGAGTTAAAGTGTATAGAGAACCCAGTGCACTGACGAAATGTTAACCACTAATTTTGTGGCAAAGCACTTAAAGGTTATATAGCTTAAACATGAATCATAAATTTCTTTTGCTCAAAAAGATTAGTATTCAAAATTTTCTGACCTTTTCTATGATGAACAAATAGCTTCTAGCAGTATGTTACCTTGAGGTATTTCTGAAAAATACAAACACACTTAATCTGTCTTTTCAAGGTAAAGATGACATTTTAACAGAAAGAGAAAAACTGAAGTAACAGAAAGATCATTTTGAAAAAGAATATCTGAAATATTTTTATCATAATGTTGGAAGTAATGTGAAATGTTACTCATAAAAACATTCCCATCTGAATACTTACAAATTGGAACAGAATTTTCTGTTTTACAATTTTCCAAAGAGTTTTAGTGGCTTTGTCACTCAATTTTAAAAATATAAAATGTAATTCATTCTGATAAGTGCCCAAGAGCAACTGATTGACATCATGCCAAAGAAACTCCAGAATTTAAAACAAACAAAAAACAAAAGGGAAAAGCTCTAATTTAATATGAGAATTAAAAGGAACATCATTATTCAGCAAGCACAATCAATAATGTATTTTTACCCCTGTTTGTATCTAAATTTCTTCATGAAATACAATTTTTTAGCTACACATTCACTAAAGTCATTATTATATATATTTCTGGAACTTAAGTTCAAGTTGCTATATCAAAAGTATTATTCCAAGATTTTAAAAAAAGTATGTATTTAATACTTATACTTTTACTTAAAAATACTTAATATTATTTTAGTGAAAACAAAAATTCTTCTATAATATGAAATATAATTTAATGTATCAGAAATATTTTATTTAATTTTTGTCCAGTTCTTACTAAACTTAGTTGTTCTATATGGTTTATAATTTTAATATAGTTATATAAGTATGACTCGCAAATTATTTATACTGATAGTTGAATAGATAAAGAAAGAGATAAAAATGCATGCATAGAGTTCTCTTAATCCCTCAAATTTCATGTGATAAAAAGTTTGGTGAACAAGACTGTTTCTAATATTCTAAAATAATGATCTAAACACATCAGTGAGAAAACTGGGATTGTCAGAGTGGATCATAAAACAAATTCCAACTATATGTATTCTACAAGAAATCCACTTTAAATATAGAGACATATAATTTAGAAATAAAGCAATGGAGAAAGATATACCATAGCAACACTAATTAAAATCTGGATTAACTATGTTAATTTTAGTCAAAGCAGATTTCAGAACAAGAAAAATCATTAGGAGTAAGATGACATTACATAATGATAAAAGAGCCAGTCCTGTAAGATTATATTATAATTCTAAATTTATATACACCTAACAAGAAAGCATCAAAATAATATGAAGCAAAACTGATTGAATTGAAAGAAAAAAATAGACAAATCCACTGTTTTAGCAGAGACTATAACAATTAGAGACTTCAACGTCTCTTTGTCAGTAATTGACAGGTCAAACAGGCAGAAAATCAGTAAGGGTGTGACTTAAACATCACTAACAACCAACTTGATCTAGTTGACATTTAAGACTACTCCATCCTGTTAAAACATACAATCTTCTCAAACTTCCATGGGACATTCACCAAGAGAAGGATTCTAGGCCAAAATATACACCTGAGCAAATTTGAAACCCTACAAAACATATGAAGTATATTCTCTGATGAAAATGGAATTAAACTAGAAATCAAGCACAAAAAGTTACCTGGAAAAATCCCCAACTATTTGGGACTGAAACAAAACATTCTCAATAACCCATGGAACAAAGAAGATGTCTTAGGAAAAATTTAAAATATTTTGAACTGAGTGAAAATAAAAATACACAAATTATTAAAGTTGTTGGGTTTGCAAGCACTTGTTAGAGGAAAAATTATAATATGCATTTAATACACTAGAAAAGAAAAATATCTAAGATTAATAATAATTTTCTACCTTAGGAAACCAGAGAAAGAACACCATAAGCATAACTTATACAAAAGAAAAGATATAATAAAACTAGATCAGAAATTAATGAAATCAGTAAGAGGTAAACAACAGAGGAAATTAATGAAATTAATACCTAGTTCTTTGAAAGATCAATGAAGTTGATAAACTTTTAGCTAGACTAACCAAAGAAAAAAAAGAGCAGGCATAAGTTATCAATATCATAAATGAAAGAGGGGTTGTCACACTTATCCTATAAACATTTAAAAGTATAATGGAATAATGTGAATAAATTTATACCCACAAATTTGATAATTTAACTTAAATGGTCAAATTCCTTGATAAAGAGAAACTGTCAAAATGCACACAGGAGAAATAGATAACCTGAATAAGCTTTGCATGTATTATAGAAATTGAACCAATAATTAAAAATCTTCCAAAAAAAAAAAAAGACCAGATGACGTCACTGGTGAATTCTACTGAACATTTATTGAAAGAAATAGTACCAATTCTCTACAATTTCTTCCAGAAAATAGAAACAGAAGAAATAACTTAAAATTAATTTTATGAGCCACCATTACCCTATTACCAAAATCAAATAAAAACATTATAACACAGGAATAGAGACTAATATCTCCCATGGACAGATACACGAACTCCTCATCAAAATTTTAACAAATCAAATACAACAGTATATGAAAAGAATTATATTCCATGACTAAGTGAGTTGCTTTTTTTTTTTTTAAAGATTTTATTTATTTATTTGTCAGATAGAGAGAGAGCACAGGAGTGAGCACAGGCAGACAGAGTGGCAGGCAGAGGGAGAAGCAGGCTCCCTGCTGAGCAAGGAGCCCGATGTGGGACTCCATCCCAGGACGCTGGGATCATGACCTGAGCCGAAGGCAGCCGCTTAACGAACTGAGCCACTCAGGTGAGTGAGTTTTATACTAATTTGAAAATAAATGTAATCACCAGAAGAATAGACTAAAGAAAAAAAATCATATGATCATATCAATTAATGCAAAGAAATCTTTTGACAGAATTCAATATCCCGTCATGATAAAAGCTCTCAGAACACCAGGAATAGAAGAGAACTTAATAAAAAGCAACTATTAAAAAAAAAAACCCTAGAGCCAACAACATGGTTAATGATGCAAAGCTGGACCCTTTTTCCCAAAGATCAGGAACAAGGCAAGGATATCCTTTCTTAATATTCCTATTCATTATTGTGCAGGAAGTCCTAGCTAGTGCAATAAGGTAAGAAAAATAAAAGATATACATATTGAAAAGAAAGAAGTAAAACTACCCTTATTCACAAATGAGTATGTAGAGTACCACAGACAATCAACAATAAATCCTGGAAATAATAAATGAATCACAGGGTACAAGGCATGATCACAGGATATGAATTTGGTAAACAAAAGTCAATTGTTCTCTTATATGTCAGCAATGAGTAATTGTAATTGAAAGAAAAAAAATTGCAATAGCACCAAAAAAGCAAATGGAAGGAAGGAAGGAAGAAAGAAAGGAATACTTAGGTATAAATCTAGCAATCTAGCAAAACATGTACAGGACCTAAATGCAGGGAAAAAAAAACTACAAAAACAATGATGAAAGAAATCAAACAAAATCTAAATAATTACATAGATTTTCTATATTCACATGATTTGGGAGAAGAATATTTAGTCATTAGAAGACTGAATATTGTCAAGATGTCAATTTTTCCCAACTCAATCTATAGATTCAAAGGGATCCCAAGGTTTCAGCAAAAAATTTCATAAATATTATCAAAGTGATTCTAAAATTTATATGGAAAGACAAAGCACCAAAAATATCCAACACAATATTGAAGAATGAAGTTGAAGGATTCACAATAGTTGATTTCAAGACTTAATGTTAGGATTATATGATAAAGACAGTGTGATGTTAATAAAAGAACTGGTGCATAGATCAATGCAACATAATTGAGAGGCTAATAATAGCTCTATACCAATATAGTCAGACAGTTTGAGACAAAGAGCAAAGACATTAGATAATAGAGACAAAATAGTATTTTTGATAAATGATACTAGAACTGAACATCCATATCCAAAAAAATTAACCTAGACACAGACCTTATATCTTACCAAAAAATTAATGCCAAATATATCACAGACCTAAATGCTAAATGGGTGAGAAAATTTAAATTTCCCAGCAGAATTATAAGAATAGACAATCCTAATGGAGATGAAGTATAACTCTCCACTCTTTAAGTGTAGGCTGTATATACTGATTTCTTTTGAAAGATGACAGTTTGGAAATGAGGGGAAAGAATAACTTTATAGTAGAGAGACCTGACTAACATTATTTCAGCCATGTGATGAAAGTCAGCATCAACAATAAGACATATGGATGGTATGGACCCTTGACATGCTATGAAGGGAATGCCACTTTAACTTGGTGGTCTTCCTCCTAAAAACAAATAATCCTCCTCTAATCCTGAAAAAAACATCACACACATTTTGATTGAAGTACATTCCATCAAATATGTGACTAGTACTCCTCAGAACTGTCAAGTTCATCAAACACAAGGTAATTTGAGAAACTGTCACAGACAGGGAGAGCTTAAGGAGACTATGACTAAAAGTAATATGTATCCTGGCTGGAATCCTGAGACAGAAAAAGGGCAATAGATAAAAATGAAGGAACTCTGAATAAAATGTGGACTTTAGTTACTAAGGTAACAGTATTGTTTCATTAGTTGTGACAAATGTACCACACTAATGTGAGATGTTAATAATAGAAGAAAGTGGGTACGGGATATATGGGAATCCTTTGTGCTATCTTTGCAATTTTTCTGTAAATCTAAAACTATTTAAAATAAAAAGTTCATTTAAAAAAATTTTAAAAAGAGCTAAAAACAATAAGTAGAAAAATACTGTTGAAAATTAAGGAACACACTGCTAAATAACTCAAGAACAAAGTAAGAAATCACACTGGAAATTCAAACACATTTTAAATTGGTTAATAATGAAGTAACTACATAACTACAATTGTAAGATGTAAATAAAACTTGTTCTTATATGCATGTAGTATTAAAAGAATAAGAAAGGCTGAAAACAAATGTATGATCTAAATATCTATCAAAAACTGTATGGAGAAAACCTTAAAGACTCCACTAAAAACTTGTTAACAACTGTTACATGAATTCACCAAAGTTACAGGGTATATAATCAAAGTACAAAAATCTGTTGCTTTTCTATACACCGATAATGAAGCAGAAGAGAGAGATATCAAGGAATCAATCCCATTGACAATTGCACCAAAACCCATAAGATACCTAGGAATAAACCTAACCAAAGAGGTAAAAGATCCATATGCTGAAAAAATAGAGTATTTATGAAAGAAATTGAAGAAGACACAAAGAAATGGAAAAACATTCCATGCTCACGGATTGGAAGAATAAATATTGTTAAAATGTCCATACTACCCAAGGCAAGCTACACATTCAATGCAGTCACTATCAAAATAACGTGAGTTTTGCAGAACTAGAACAAACAATTCTAAACTTTGTATGGAATCAGAAAAGACCCCAAATACCCAAGCAGTTTTGAAAAAGAAAAGCAAAGTGGAAGGCACCACAATTCTGGACTTCAAGCTGTATTACAAAGCTGTAAGGATCAAGACAGTATGGTATTGGCACAAAAATAGACACACAGATCAATAGAACAAAATAGAGAACCCAGAGATAGACCATTAACTGTATGATTAACTAATCTTCAACAAAACAGGAAAGGATATCCAATGGAAAAAGGACAGTCTCTTCAACAAATAGTGTTGGGAAAATTGGACAGCCACATGCAGAAGAGTGGATTTTCTTTTGCCATACATAAAAACAAATTCAAAATGGATGAAAAACCTAAATGTAAGATAGGAAAACATTAAAGTCCTAGAGAAGAAAACAGGCAGGAACCTTTTTGACCTTGGCCACAGCAACTTCTTACTAGACATGTTTCCAGAGGCAAGGGAAACAAAAGCAAAGATGAATTATTCGGACTTCATCAAGATAAAAATCTTCTGCACAGTGAAAGAAACAACAAAACTAAAAGGCAGCCTGCAAAATGGGAGAAGATAGTTGCAAATGACATAGCTGATGAAGGGTTAGTATCCAGAATCTTTCAAAAACTCTTCAAAATCAACACCCAAAATATAAATAATCCAGTTAAGAAATGGGCAGAAGACAAGAATAGACACTTTTCCAAAGAAGACATCCAAGTGGCCAACAGATACATGAAAAAGTGCTCAACATTACTCATCATCAAGGAAATACAAATCAAAACCACAAAGGAGATACCACCTCACACTGATCAGAATGGCTAAAATTAACAACTCAGGAAACAACAGATGTTGGCGAGGATGCAGAGCAAGGGGAACACTGTTATTCTGCTGGTGGGAATGCAAGGTGATGCAGCCACTCTGGAGAATAGTATGGAGATTCCTCAAAAAGTTAAAAATAGAGCTACCCTACAACCCAGCAATTGCACTACTAGGTATTCATTCAGATGAAACAAAAATGCTGATTCAAAGGGGGCACATGCACTCCAATGTTTATGACAGCATTATTAACAATAGCCAAAATATGAAAAGAGCCCAATGTCCATTGACTGATGAATGGATAAAGAAGATGTATATATAATGTTTTATATATATAATGGAGTATTACTAAGCCATCAAAAAGAATGAACTCTTGCCATATGCAATGATGTGGATGGAACTAGAGTATATTATGCCAAATAAAATAAGTCAATCAGAGAAAGACAGATACATGATTTCACTAATATGTGGAATTTAGAAAACAAAAGAGATAAACATAGGGAAAGGGAAGGAAACATTTTAAACAGGTAAAAACAGGGAGGGAGGCAAACCATAAGAGGCTCTTAACTATAGGGAACAAGGGTTGCTAGAGAGGAGCTGGGTGGGGGGATGGGGTAATTGGGTGATGGGCATTAAGAAGGGCACTTGATATAATGAACACTGGGTATTATATGTGGGTGATGAATCACTGGATTCTGCTCTTAAAAACAATTCTGCACTATATATTAACTAACTTGGATTTAAACAAAAAAATAAAATAAATATCCATCAAAAAACCAAAAATAACAATAGGAAAATAAATATTGAGTAAAAGGGAGAAAAATAAGAATAAGTAATAATGGCAGAATTTATGAAATAGAAAATTAACATATATTAGAGGTTCAATAGAGCCTTTACTAGCTCTATTGAAATCTCTAAACTCAACAAATCTAATCAAGGAGAAAAAGAAAAGAGACAAATAACAAAAATCAGAAAAGGCAAACATCACAGAAATACTAGACATTAGAAATGTAAAAAGAGACTATTCTGAATGACTTTATGCCAATAGCATTAAAAATATACATGAAATAGACATATACCTAAAAAAGCACATCTGTAAAATAGAAACAGGAAGAGAAAGAAAATCTGATTTGTCCTGTAACTATTAAAGAAATTGAATCTGTAATTAGAACTTTCCCACAGCAAAGCACCAAGCCCAGACGGTTTCCCTGATAATTTCTATAAAACATTTAGGAAAAGAATAACTCAAACACATCCAAGGAATAAGTAAAGAAAAAGTCTCTCAATTGATTTTATGAAGTCAGGGTAACCTTGATCCCCAAAGCTAAAACACTTCTCCCTACAAAAAAATTAAAAACAAAAATCTTAAATGAACATAGATACAAAAATTCTAAACAAAAGGCTATCAAATAAAATTTAATGATATATAAAATCATCAAATTGGCTTAATTTCAGATATTTACAGTTCATGTAATATTTTAAAATATGTATCAATATATTTGATCACATTAAAATGAAAGGAGAAAAATAATAAAAATCATAGTAAACATAGGAAAACATTTGGAAAATTCAGTACTAACATATGACTTAAAAAAATAAATAAACTGAGAAGAAAATTTTTTAATCTGATAAAGAAAGCCTAGATTTAAAAATCTACAACATTAACAATGAGTTATCCAAAAAAATTGGAGAAACAAACTTCATTATAATAATATTAAAAAGAATAAAATATTTGGAAATAAACTTAACCAAGGAGGTGAAAGACTTATTCACTGAAACTGTAAAACACTGATGAAATAAATTAAAGCAGACACAAATAAATGGCAGGATATCCCATGGATGGAAGAATTAATATTGTTAAAATATCTATACCAACCAAAGCAATCTACAGATTCAATGCAATCCTATCACAATTTCAATGGCATTTTTTACAGAAATGGAAGAAAAATGATAAAATATTTATAAAACCACAAGAGACCCCAAATAGCCAAAACAATATTGAGCAAGAAAAACAGCTGGAGGCATCAATCAAATTTCCTGACTCAAATGTATTACAAAGTCTCAATATTCAGAACAGTATAATACTGGCATAAAAGCAAACATATAGACTAATGGAGGAGAATTGAGAGCTCAGAATAGTCTCATACATACAAGTCAACTGATCTTTGACAAGGATGCCAAGAATACACAAGGGGAAAGGATGGTATCTTCTCTAAATGTTGCTGGGAAAACCAGATATCCATGCAAAAGAATGAAATTGATCCCCTATCTCACACTATACACAAAAATAAACCCAAAATGAATAAAAGAATTAAGTATAAGACCTGAAACTTTAAAACTCCCGGAAGAAAACAGAGAAAAACTTCTGGAAACGAAAGTAAAAATAGGCATCAAACTAAAAGGCTCCTAAGCAGCAAAAGCAACAAAGAATAAAATGAAAGGCAACCCATAGTATGAGAGACAATATTTGCAAACAGTATGGCTGATTAAGGATTAATCTCCAAAATACATAAGGAACTCCTACAATTCAATAGCTGGAAAACAAACACACTGATTTTAAAAATGGCAGAGGAACTGAATTGACATTTCTCCAAAGGAGACATACAAATGGCCAACAGTTATATGATCTAACAGGTGTATGCACATATGCTCAGTATCACTAATCATCAAGAAATCCAAATCAAAATTGCAGTGAGATATCACCTCATTCCTATTAGGATATATTTTATCAAACACCAAAAGATAACAAATATTAGTCAGGATATGAAAAAAGGGGAACCCTGTACACTATTGTGGGTTATGTAAATTGGTGTTGCCCCTATGGAAAACAGTATGGAGATTCCTCATAAAACCAAAAGTAGGACCACCAAATGATCTAGCAATCCAACTTCTGGGTGTATATCCAAAGGAAATGATATCAGGATCTGGAAGAGATAATGGCACTTCCATGTTCCCTAGCATTATTCACAATAACCAAGAAATAGAAATAAGTAGCATGGAAATAATCCAAGTGTCCATCAACAAATGAACAGAAAAAGAAACCCTGATTTATACACACAATGGAATATTATTGGAAAAATAAGAGAGGAGGGTCTCATGGAATTTTCATGACCAGCAAGCACATCTTTGAACTTGAAATACACTCTTATCTATCTGCTCAAAATATTGTTGACCTCTTTTAATTGTATCTGAAACTTGAAGAGCATGTTCAAAGCTGGGAGCTTGATCACATATTGAAGAAGAGTTTAAGGCAGTAGTTCTCAGCACTAGTTGCCTATTAAAATAATCTGGGGCCCCATTGCTAGAAATTCTAAATTCTTTGGGGTGGGGTGAGGCATAGCACAAGTATATTTTAGAAGGTAATTCCAGTATGCACTCAGAGTTGAGAATCACTGGTCTACAAGTGCTGGCTTCTTTGCCTCGGCTCCCTCAGCAGACTTGTGGTACAGGGACAAAGTGAGTGCTTATTAATATGTTCTTATGCCACTTGCTTGCAACTGCTGTGCTTTTAGAATTAATGTTTTTATTCTTTTGTTCTACCAAGAATTTCTCTGTTAACTTAAAAGAGAAATAAAACCATAAAACTAATAACATTAAGGTAACTGCATTTTTTAGCACATAAATCTTTTTAATTTCCCAAGTTTCTTGAATTGAAGCTCCTCATTTTATTATTCATGTCTTTCATATATTCATCTATTTACTCATTTCATGGTCCTTTTAATATTTATTATGTCTTATTTTAAAATCTTTTATAACCTCCTCATTTCTTACCAGCTAGTTTTTTTATTTTCTTTCATAAATCAAAACTTTATGCTTTCATTATTTGACTTGCCCTCTAACTTTTTTTTTTAATATTTTATTTGTCAGAGAGAGAGAGTTCAGGCAGACAGAGTAGCAGGCAGAGGCAGAGGGAGAGGGAGAAGCAGGCTCCCTGCTGAGCAAGGAGCCCAATGTGGGACTCGATCCCAGGACAGTGGAATCATGACCTGAGCCGAAGGCAGCTGCTTAACCAACTGAGCCACCCAGGCGTCCTGCCCTCTAACTTTTAATACCTCTGGTTTTAGCTTTCTGTCTCCGTTTTTGTTTAAATTTTATTCTATTTTCTTTTTTCTGCTGTTTCCTCTAATTACGTTTCATCACAGTTATAACCATCGTCTCAACATATTCTTTAAAATTTTGTTGGGGCTCCTGGGTGGCTCAGTTGGTTAAGTGTCAGCCTTGGGCTAAGGTCATGATTTTTGGGTCCTGGAATGGAGCCCTGCATTGGGCTTCCTGTTCAGTGGGGAATCTGCTTTTCCCTCTCTCTCTCTCTTCCCCTCCTGTGCTCACGCTCTCTCTATCTCAAATAAATAAAAATCTTTAAAAAAATAAATAGTTTCATTGATATAGTGTCAACTTTGAAGGATATTCTCAGAGGAACATTGATTGGCCAGTTAGGGTCATGGAGAAGTGAGACACCTGCTCAGTGGTGGTCTCAATGGAATAGCTCTTTTATATGAAACACAACACACATATCTAAGTTTTATTGTTTTAACATTGCCTTCTTTATTTTCTATCATTTTAAGGATTAATCCTTATTTTTTCTTATTTTTTAGACTTGAATGAATTAAGATTTTAGTTTTCTGAATCTTTTATCAGATTTTTTATTTTCTTTTGCAAATCCATTTTAATATTTTACCATTTTATTTCTAATTATTTTCTAAGTTTTTCTAAGTTATATTTTCTGTTTTAATTTTTAGTTCATTGTCCTTCTGCTGGTCAGTAATGAAGATAGTCAGAAAAAACAGCCGTTGTACAAGCCCACAGTTCACCCAAGGAAGGATAGCAAACTATCCCTTCATCACCCCTTTATAGATTTCCTGTCTGTTCCAATTTGGCCCTAAAAATATCTTATTCCCCATTTCTCAGGATATTTATGACAATTCAGTTACTCAGGACATTTGTGATGCTACCTTGTTTGATAAGTTCTCATATAGAATAATGTTCTCCTTGACACCTTATATTTACCAGGCTTTTTATGTGTTACTTAATTTTGGAACCTATGATCTCAGTATTTAAAACAATTGAATTTAGGACAAGGCATGCTACCCAACAGGAAGGGGAAGAGGCAGCAGTTTTGTTTCATGTCAGCGAGACTCCTCAGGCAAAGTCCCTGTCCCCACTTTCATGGAGATTCCTAGATGGTACATTTCCTCCAAGAGAAGAACAGTATCTGTTTCCTCTGCTCTGCATTCATCTGCCTTTAACATGCATTGTCTTTATTTATTGTCCTTCCTCTATGGAAATATAGGAAAAGCATTCTGGTGTGGGAGTCTTCTCATTCCCTGTCCCTAATCCTGATGAGCTGGGTCAGAGCTGAGGCCGTTGCCAGCAGGGTGCGGCTCTAGCTGGATCCAGCTGTACTTCCGCTTCCAGATCCAGTTGTACTTCTCACCACCCCATTCTCCCCTTGGTGGAGATTCCATGCCTTATTTGGCTGCTAGAGTCCAGGAAGAAGGGAATGACCATCCTAGCCTTTGGCCCTGGATCTTTTCCTCCCATGGGGAAATATCAGGGGACTTACGGGAGTGGCTGAGTTGCGCTTACCCTATCTGTTGCCTTCTTCCCAAGAGAGAAAAGGATGGTACATGGGAAACATTAAAGTCATTAAAGGTAGACTTGGTCATTCTTCGGGATTCATGGAACCATTATTGTTAACGATATATCTCTTTGATTCAAGTTTTGTACAGTCAAGAACACGCGGCCCAGTAACCAAAAATAATTTCGAAGTACCTAAAATCCCTTACTTATATTTCATGAAACCACAAAACACACAAACACCTGGTTAACAGCAACATAGCAACCCTTACTATCTTCCTTTCTTCCCTTTCTATCACATCCTACAGATGCTTGGACCAGCTCCCTCATGATTTCCCCAAACCTTCTTACTACCTCTCTTTACTCATTTTTGCCCCTTCCCCCGCTCCTCATCATCATGCTTTTATAATATGGAAAGGCATAGCCTCCCTTTTAAGAAGGTGGTGGCCCTGGACTAGCAATTATGATTCTTTTCTGGCAAGCTGAAGGGAGCAC
>ML099967.1:0-13820 GCA_003697995.1 Taxidea taxus jeffersonii | reverse complement strand
TGAGGCAATTCAATATGTATTGTTGTTATTCCCATTTTCAGATAAGAACACTGAAGCCTAAAAAGACTGAATAATTTGCCCAAGGTTACATACAAGTCACAGGTAGCAGAGGAGAAATTAAAACCTTATCATTCTGACTCAGAGCCATCATTCTTTTCTTTTTTTTTTTTTAAGATTTTATTTATTTGTTAGAGAGAGAGAGCGCGCGAGCACAGGCAGACAGAGAGGCAGGCAGAGGCAGAGGGAGAAGCAGGCTCCCTGCCGAGCAAGGAGCCCGATGTGGGACTCGATCCCAGGACGCTGGGATCATGACCTGAGTCAAAGGCAGCCGCTTAACCAACTGAGCCACCCAGGCGTCCAGCCATCATTCTTTTCAACAGCCTCCACTGAACAGGATGGCAGTTCTGATCTCTGAGAGCCCAGGAGGTTACCTGCAGGCTCCTGAGCTGCAAACCTTTCTTTCCAACTCTGATTTCTTTCCTAAATTGGATGTTATTTTTCTCGCTATTCCATATGCACACTCTGTCTTCTTCCTGTAACATTTCAATGACCTTTAGTCTCCAAGTTGGACTTAATTCCAGTTCTTTTAAGATAATCAATAAGGTAACATTTCAGGGCACCAAGAGACCTACACACCAAAGTGTCATTGTCTCTTATTCTCTATTAAAAACAGTATTACATGACATTCAGGTAGTGCCATACACTTTAACACTTGCCTTGCTTAGGAAGAAGCTTTTTTCTTATCTGAGAAGAAATGGGACACCATATTACTATCCTACTTTCAGAGGAGGAATACAAAGAGTTTGCCTTCCACTGGATATATTCTTCCAAGGTGGAACATAGTGTGGCCCCTTTAATAGTTTCCCTCCCAAGTCCAGCAGAAATGATTGGCAGTGATGTGGCCCAATCACGATGCCATTGGTTCTTTTGATAAGGATTCTTTAAGTAGATCCCTGTCTGGTTACCTAGTAACAACGTTTTAAAAGCAAGCTAACATAATTTTTGGATAAAGATTACACACAGGAACTTTGAAATACTGGCATTCCATTCATTGAAGTTAAAACTCACAGTTCATTCTGAGTGTGAATAAATTGAGAACAATACCTCACTGTAACAATCTGTTATTTCCATCTTTTTCTCCATACAAGGGACCTTGTAAAAATCTTTAAATATGTGGCAAGTGACAAGGAGACTTACAGCCTGTGACTAAAAATTTGATCAGAGTCTCCCTGGAAAAGAATCATGGAGAAACTATCCCTAAAACCCTGAATCCTAGTAACTTGGCAGACATTTTGAGGATTAACTTGAAGCAACAACACAATGGATCTCTGGTTTTCTAGGGACCATTCTTCTAGAGCAAAGTTACTCAAAGGATGAGGAATATCTACCTCAGAATCATCTAAGGGTCTTGTTTCAAACATGGATTCTTGGACCATCCCCATATCTTTTGAATCAGAATCTTGTGGAAGTGGGTCTTAGGAACCTACATTTTTAGAAAGCTCTTTAGGTGATTCTTCTGCACATTAAAATCTGAAAAAAACTTTTTTTGAGGGGGACAATGGTGTCCATTTAATGGAAAATGCCTTACTACATGTTCTAATAAGAAAACAGTGAACAGAAGCACATCCAGGGGAAAAACTTGGAAGACATTGTGTTTATTTCTCTAAGCTTCAAGCTATTGTCATAGTACATGGTTAGGGTGAATATTTTGGCTTGATAGGAAGTGATTATTTTCTGAAGACCTTTATCCTTGCTGTTAATATTGATGGTGAAGTGTTGAGAGGAATGAGGTGACAAAATATATATTTTAACTTGACCGGTAGATTTTCTGTCTAAGGAAATTTTAAACTTGATATAGTAAGAAAAAAATTTCCCTTCTCACATCTTATTCATGAATTTTGTAAAATTTTTATGCATCCATGTTTGGGCAAATGTGGGATCACCTGATTGGCAAGAACTTTAGAACATCTGACATAAACTCCGGACTAGGTAAAGAAGCATTTGCAAAACAAAATTCCAGAGAATTTCCAGAGAAATTCTCCAACTTAAATCCTATTATAAAGTCACTATTGGATGCTCAAACTCAAGTAAAAATATTATTGTAGAAGAATATCTGTAGTGATGAGACAAATTCTGGGATGTGTTTGCCTATTTACAACTTTAGAGAATAGAGTTTATTGTTATGTAAGGAGAAATATGTCAAAAATATAATAATACAGAGGTTTCCAAATTTTTTTAGTCCATTGTGTCCTCAGTGTCTCAGTAATGCTTTCACGGTGTTCCTAGGTCAAAAGTAATGTTTAACACTTCTATTTATGAAGGAGCCAGACCTAGACATTTTGTGGCAGTTATTCGATAGCATTTGACAGGTATTACTGTATTTCCCTTGAAAACGTATAACATCCCAGTCTTCCTGTGTATTTGATGTGACATTCCAGAGCCCCTCAGTATAGATATGGGTACTGTGATAATCATGTGAGTAGCATTTATTGCTTTTTTCTTGGAGTAGGTGAGTATGATCAAGTCTGTGTGTGTTCATTAAAGACACTTGGTTGATGAGGGTTTATAGAAATTTCTCCCTAAATGCACCCTGAGAATCAAGGTTCATCATAACATTGAAGAGTATATGGTCTTTTTTCTTTCCTATTGACTTGAAATATTTTTAATTATTACACACTCTCTTCTTCCCCACTTCAGGAAATGCAACATGTTCAAAAGTATCTTGTTCTTTCTCCTAAATTTATTTCTAATCTTGGTGAACCATCCACCTTCGAAGCTGGAAACCATCCTGTCATCTGCACCTTCCTATCCCTGGTATATTCTACACTAGTAGCCTGGTCTTTTGATTCACCTTTCATTAAAATGCTTTACCCATTCCCTCCTTTTTAACCTTAATGGTTCCTCCTTAGTTTATTCCCATATGGACTGATGTAAAAATTTCCAGTTTCAGTGCCTTCCTGCAGCCAATTTTATCTCTTTCCAATATGCCTTTTTGTTTAATTTTTTTATTTGAATTCAATTAGCCAACATTTAGAACATCTTTAGTTTCAGATACAGTGTTCAGTAATTCTTCAGTTGCATGTAACACCCAGTGCTCATCACATCACATGCCCTCCTTAACGTCGATCACCCAGTTACCCAACCCCCCACCTATCTCCACTCTAGTAACCCTCAGTTTGTTTCCTAGAATTAAGAGTCTCTCATGGTTTGTCTCCCTCTCTTATTTCTTCCCATCAGTTTTCTCTCCCTTCCCCTATGATCCTCTGCACTGTTCCTTATATTCCTCATATGAGTGAAACCATATGATAATTGTCTTTCTGTGATTGACTTATTACGCTCAGCATTATACCCTCCAGTTCCATCCATGTTGATGTAAATGGTAAGATTTTATCCTTTCTGATGCCTGAGTAATATTCTATTCTCCAATATGCCTTTTTTATTGCTGGGATGAATCTTTCTAAGTGCACAAATCTGATTATCTCACTCACTTACCTAAAATCCTTCAATGACTCCTTGCTTTCTCTCCACTTAGTTAAGACTAATTTCTTCAACATTAGCCATGCTATCCCTTAGGCTTCATTTCTAAGAACTCTGTGCACTGCCTCTCCTTCCATAACCTATACTTGTGCTATGACCCCATTTAAACCCTGCTGCTAATTACACTGAGCCACTAATAAATATTGTCAGAGCCCAGGCCACACAATCTTCTCATTTTTGTTCATTTTATTCCTTGGTAAGGTGATTTTTCCTTTACATGCTTTCCACTTTTCCACTTATGAGTCTTTCTTTAAAATAGTCAAGCATAGCATAAATATTTCCACAAGTCATTCCATGTCTTTGGAAAACAGGATGGGTTATAAATAATAAAACCAAATGCTCCAATGCATTACTAATTACTATTATGACAAAACAAAAAAAAATGGACACTGATAGCAGTTATGATTATTGACCAGAAAAAATAATGTTTTCAACTTATAAATTAATCAATTGGAAATCCTCGTCCTAAGAATTAAGATGTAGGAGAACAATCTCATAGTGACACTCTACCCACGGACCACAGGAGCCTCTCTCAGGGTCTGCAATCTGATGACACATCTGTGTGTCTCTCAAGCCATCCAAGAAGGGATAATGGTCATTTTCAATTCAATAAGTATTTATTGAGTGCTTGTGCTTTGGCAGGTACTCTGCTAAGTGCTGGTGACACCAAAGTAAGATGGTGCTTCTGACTCCAGTGACGTCACATGCTATGGGCAAAAAGATATGTACTGGTCAAAGCAATCTCAGCTTGGTTGTTAGAAAAGACAATCAGTGCAAATAAAGTCCTTGAGAAATGCTCAAGTTAGTTCAAGAAAGTTCAAAAGCATTTTATTACCCAAGAAAAAGCTGTTAAACCCTTCCATTAGAGACTGGACTTGTTTGTACATTTTGTAATGAACGGTCGGAAAGAATATCCATTTGTAGTTCTATTTTTATACGCAAACCTCAAGTGTAAGTTAACAAGGGTTGTTGCCTCCATGACTCATTTATCAATGCCCGTGGGAGAACTTTCTCTCAAACCCCAAAGGTCACCCGTGTCCCAGGCCCCAGAGCACCTAGGAGGAAATAGTATGAAGTATAGCCTTGCAAACTGAAACTGTAATGTCACACCAAAGGTCATAGGTCCTCAGCATCTGCCCTAGCTTCCAGTGTTGATTCTTTACACCACCGACATCAGCCTAAACTCTGATTATTGTAACAGCAATTCAGAGCATTGTCTCACAAGGATTAGATTTACAAAGTCAGTGCCACTCCACAAGTAGGAAAAAGGATTTCATGTAATTTTTTCCTTCTCCTCCTATAATGCTTGTTAATAGGTTGTGGTCCATTTCCATGGACTGAGCTCTCTCTTCTTGGAGTCCCCACTGTCAGACATGGATGTGCATTTTTTTTCTTTCATTTAAGGTGAGACTCTGGAGAGAATGAGAGTCACAGGTTCCTGGCCTGAGGCTGATGAAAGGTAAAAGAGAAGAGTAGAGGGTCACAATGAGAAGGGTTAAGGGCAGATTATCATCAAGGGGTAGTTGAGGGAAAGCAAAAGTCGGCATCACCTATCACATAAAAGGGACTTGTTTTTGAGGGTCCTGTTTCCATCTGTCATAAAATTCTGACTTACCCACAATAAGACTTCTTTCAGCCTTTGAATCAGTGAGAGCTTACATTCTCATAAATAACTGAAGTGGAAGGAAAGAGATATCGATTCTAGCTTCATATTATGAAATAGAAAAAGCATCAGTAAGAGTATCAAGTATAAGATC
Organism: Taxidea taxus jeffersonii; assembly: GCA_003697995.1. Taxonomy (NCBI): domain Eukaryota; kingdom Metazoa; phylum Chordata; class Mammalia; order Carnivora; family Mustelidae; genus Taxidea; species Taxidea taxus. The sequence goes on along the minus strand of ML099967.1, from coordinate 8,526 downwards.
TCTAAAATATTCATTGTTAACAGATCAGAGGGAAGAAGCTGGGATAACCATAGCAACACTGAAACATTCAGGCCATAATTTCTGTGAAGTAGATAAACCAGCAGGAGCTGATTACAGTGGAGAGGGGAAAAAAGCACATTATTCTAAGTTATACTCTTAGCAGGAGAGTCTAGTGTCAATTCTTTGAATGTAGTGATTAATTTAAAAAGTAACCAGGTAGAGTATATACTATATGAATTTTTTTCTACAAAGTAGTGACTTCACAATCTATGTGGCTTAAGGAAGAGACATGTATATTAGACAGTTAAGATAAATTTAAGTTTGTTTTCTCAGCTAAATAAAGAGGCTGCTGGGCGCCTGGGTGACTCAGTTAGTTGGGCGACTGTCTTTGGCTCAGATCTTGATCCTGGGGTCCTGGGATGGGGTCCCGAGTCGGGCTCCCTGCTCTGCAGGGAGTCTGCTTCTCCCACTGACCTCTCTCCTCTCATACTCTCTCTTTCTCTCTCAAATAAATAAATAAAATCTTTTTTTTTTTTTTAAGTAAAAAAAAGAAGAACTCAGTTTAATACATTCATCATCTCTGTGCCCTTCCAGATTCGGGGATGTGGGGAAACAAACCTCGTGGAAAGATTAAATGAAAGAGAAACTGTAAGCATTAGGTTATTTTCATGTTGTTTACAATTTCTCTTTCATTTGGTGAAGAATGTTTTGCTCACTTCTTGTGCCTTTTGAAATCTTTCACTATCTTTCATTGTCTGAAATCTTAACTCTTACATGAAAGTTTCCTCAGTTCAACCAACCCACCTGGGGCCTCTTCTTTCCAAACACCCATAGTATAAACAGTCCATTCCAACCAAGACAGCATTATCTGCATCCTTACTTTGGGTTGGAGAAGGCTTCAAAAAAATGGAATGAAGGCACTCAATTTCTGGGAGTAAAAGGATTCAGAAACTGTTTCAAACCCCCCTCGATATCACCTCCACTCTAGACTCTTGGTTGGACCTGAATTTCTCCCTCTTTTGTTATGAAAAAAGTATTTTAGGGTCCTCAAAACACTTCCAACACCCTATATTCTTGATGAAATTCTGCAACCTGTTTGAAATTAGAAATTGTTGTAAGCATCATAAGCATAAAGCCAGAGATGGAATTTCTGATTTTCTCTTTGCTTGATCAGAACTATGCATCTAAGGTGTTTGTTTGTATATTGATGCCAGGTGTTGGAGAGGGACAGAAGTCTGCCAAGAAGCATCATTGGCACCAACATATCAGTGGCATCTTGATTCAGATGGAGAATTTTCTAATCTGATTGGCTAAAGTAACAGATTTCCACTCAGATTATATCAACAAATAACAGATCCCCAGATTTTACCAACAAATCCAACACAAATGTTTCCTTCTTCCCTTCTGACAAAGGCCTTTTTCACTTTTTATAGGATATGGGTCATTACCTAATGGGCAGTGGGAGTTATTTTTTAAAATAGTTTTTAATTTACTTTAGAGAGAGAGAAAAGAAGGGAGGAGAAAGAGGAAGTGCATGGGGGTGAGGAGCAGAGAGTGAGGGAGAGAGAAACCCAAGCAACTCAGCAGTGAGTGCAAGTCCTATGCTCAGCTCTGTCTCAGAACCCTGGGATTCCAACCCCAGCAGATTCAGATGCTCAACCAACTGAGCCACCCAGGCGCCCCTGGCAGGGGAAGTTATTAAATTGGAAGTAGAATATGAAGTAAGTTAGGATGAAGAGAAAAACTTACTCTATTAAGAATTCTAAAGTTATATATCGGTAAGGATTTTGCATTCTTCATTACCCTCATCTTGTGACTAGAAGATTATCACCATTGGTTGACAGTATGGAGGTGGGAATGATGGATGTCCTATGATTAATGGCATTTTTCAGCATCTTACGAATGTTTCTATTGTGTTTGTTGTGTATGATACACTTTCCTATTGTGATCATAAGCTTTAAGAACAGGGATATTCTCTCTGTTATTTTAATAAATCTTATCCTTTTCTTATCCTTATCCTTTCCTGGCAGAGCCAGGAAATAAGGCAGACACCCAAGAGATAGCTAAAGGTAATAAAAGATGGGGTGATAAATTCTTAACAACAGCAACAGAATTTTAATCTGAACTCCAAGTCCTCATTTTAAGTTTTTCATATACTACAGTTAAAACTTTGGAAATGTTTAAATATGATATGGACCTATATTAGGGGATGGTCATAATAGAAAAATTTATCCCGTTGTCTCTTAAAAGGTCTCTGGCTTTATCATTGAGAATAGAAGAATCCTAAACTATCAAAATATAATGATGACCCAGAAGAATAAAGATTGATAGAGGAGCTTGTCAAAATCCATGTAATTAAGAAGATTAAATGCATAGAAAGGTAACTTTTTCACCAAATCTTGGAGAAACAGAACTTGATAATATACACCCATTAAGTTTGAAAAAATGAGACATTGGGAAAAATACAGAGAAATATTATTTTGTAAAGTGAATGGAAAGAGGGTTTGATGTTTGTTAAATGTTTCATAAAATTTCTCATTTAATTACACAACATCCCTAAAAGTTGAGAAATTATTTTTCCTATTTAGAGATGAGACAACAGAAATACATAGAGATTAACAGATTTATTCAAGCTGGTAGTGAAGAACAATTTTGTACCTTGATTTAGTGATCTTAAGTCTAATTTGTTTTGTGACATGCACGGCTACCAAAACCTCATTATCCCAAAAGATGTTTCACTCTAATTATGTAATTATGTACAAAGAGGTTTTGGGTGATTTTCTGAAAGATAATTCCAAAATGGGTTCATAAGGCAGTTTAAGAATATAGTGTTAATATACATCCGGACCATGTCACAGAGGAAACCACAAATTCTCATAAAGCACACTTTGTTTTTACTGAGAATACTTTGTAGCATGACACCATTGGTCCATCACAAGATGACATTTCTAATGTTCTTAGAAAGGATCATAAGAATGACCTTTAGAGGGGCGCCTGGGTGGCTCAGTGGGTTGGGACTCTGCCTTCGGCTCAGGTCGTGATCCCAGGGTTCTGGGATCAAGCCCCGCATCGGGCTCTCTGTTGGGCAGGGGGCCTGCTTCCTCCTCTCTCTCTCTCTCTGCCTGCCTCTGATCTCTGTCTGTCAAATAAATAAATGAAATCTTTAAAAAAAAAAAAAAAAGAATGACCTTTAGAACCTTTTCCTAGATGGAGTCAGAAATCACTTCAATGTTACCTTAAACAAATTCCAGGCAAAAGTCTGATTATCTGATTAAGAAAGGGCAGGGAGGTGGCAAAGTGAGGGAAAACTAACTTGGAGGGAAGGGTATAAATTTGTAGGAAGCCTCCCTGCTTGATGTGCATTTGTGTTTGCTCTTTAAGGCAGCATGGGGGTGGGGGAGCCCTTCTTAATACCTATAATAGGCTTCTAGGTTCCACATTTTTGCTACCATTTCCAGTTATATGTCCTAGAGCCTCCTGAGGGCATGCAATTTGGAGTCATCTTATTTCTGCACTTACCATTTATCTTTGGTGTTTCCTTTTCAAAAACTTCTAGTACATATCTTCCAAAGCTTTCATTCTTGTTATATTTGGAAAATCCTGACAGATGGCATTATAAAACCTAATGTAATGCAGCCAGTAGTTGTTCCACTATTAATACTCACAAGATTGCCTTGGGGGTTCCCTTCCTGTTCAGAACTACTCCCCACCCCTAGCTCTTGATGAGGGAATACTCCAGTTATAAATAACCTCAGGTTTACTCATCTTTGAGCCTGGAGGAGGCCAGGGATTCCTGACTTGGCCCTAGGATGGAGCCCTGAGAAAATAATGTCTCCTTGTCATAAGCCCCTTGGAGTCAGAAAATGTCATAGCTCATTTAGTGCTATTTTCTGTTGTTTTTTTTTAATTATAGAAATAATGCATATTCATGAGAACATTTTAGGAATACTAAAAATGAAAAGAGGAATAAAATTAAAGCCATGCATAATCTCACCACCTAGAGATAATTACTGAGAGGATGGATGTTAATCTGTCTTTTATTGTATAATGTATTTTTTAAAAGAATTGAAATTCACCTCACATGCCATTCAATGTTCTACAATGTAAATTTTGGTGGTATATAATATTACACTATAGAGAAAACACATTGTTCATATAACCAAACTGCCTAGTATAGACATTTGGTTTGTGTGGTAGGATGCCATTTTAATTCTATGACCTTTCCCATCAAGGGTTTGCCAGTTACCAGGACAGAAGTACTGTGTTTGAGAGCACTCAGTACAATAGCCTCAGGCTGGTTCTATAGAGCACGTAGAAAAAAGATATTGAATGAATACTTGCTAAGTCCACTTTTTATTTTTATTTCTACCTCCTCAACACTCCTCTCAGCCCAAGAAAAGCAAAGTACTCTTTTCAACTTAGAAGAAAAGTGCTAGATGCTAGATACTAGCCAGAGTTGAGAAGGGGCTCTGCCCCTTGGCCCCACCTCAAAACATGTCCTTAGCCTCAAGCAAGGGGAGCAATGGAATCCAGAAAAGTTTGGGGATCTGAGCATTGAGGAGTCTTTGATTCAGGAATGCACTGGTGGATGGAATTCCTTTAGCCACCCTAGCTACAGAAAGGCCTGAGTCAGGTGTCCTCAGCCTCAGAAAGAAACAGGGACATAGCTTGCCCACTAAAATACTATTTCTTCTCAGCAGAATTTAGCTTAATTACAGAGGAATTCATGCCTGAGACTGGCATGAGTTCATTAGCCATTATTAGGCTCAGGTTACCAGCTTTTATCACACTGTCTATCCTCAAGTGATCTGGATTCTTTCACCAGAATTCTATAGTACCAAGACCCCGTGGGCACATATTAAAAAATAATGATTAAAAGGCCAAGGAGAAGAAATTTCATTACTCTTGATGTTGCAAAAGTCATCAGTTCTTTGACAAATGACCTGGTCACGAGTGCCTCTGATATATATAATTCACAAAGCAGCCTACAACAAAATCCTAATCTGTAATATCATCTCCAGTGGCAACTTGAAAGAGATATTACTCTGTACATCTTTGAGCTGTAGAGTCAGACAGACCTGAGTACAAATCCTGGCCTCACTACTTACTATTTGCCTTCCACATGTTTAAATGAAAAGTGCATAGCTCATTATCTGGTCCTCAATAATGCTAAATAAATGCTAACTATGATCATCTTTATCTCAACACTAACATGTACATAGCTTCATATATAACACATACCATGGAGAAAGCTAGTTCTGTGATATAGATGTCTTTTAGAAATGATCATGTGCCTTGAAACACATTTTATAAAAATAAAAGGAAATTTACTAATGTGCTTTTTCCCCTTAATAAATGAAAACCTAGACCTCAACTCCCTTCCTTCCCAAATTAAAATAATGGAAGATAAGGTGCCTTTCATCTAAAAATAGAACATTAGGAAAATAGATATCCAATTTGATGGGGCAATTTTTCTCTAATCTTAGGACCACAAAGTAACAATTCCCTGGGCAGGGAAGAGGTTCCTGAGCTAAACTGTCACTAAGAGCTTAAATATCAAGAATGAGTCATAAGAGGGGCACCTGGGTGGCTCAGTGGGTTAAGCCTCTGCCTTTGGCTCATGTCATGATCCCAGAGTACTGGGATGGAGCCCCACATCCAGTTCTCTGCTCAGCAGGGAGCCTGCTTCCCTTCTGCTCTCTCTGCCTGCCTCTCTATGTACTTGTGAGCTCTGTTTGTCAAATAAATAAATACAACCTTTAAAAAAAATGAGTCATAAGAAAAATGCCTATGTGGCTGCTTGCATTTGAGCCATTTTTTTCTCTGCCTAGGTTGACATGATGCTGTGGTAGGACCCAAGGGACTTTAGAACCTCCTTAGAGACTGTAGTATCTCTATTCACACAACCGGTTCCTGCAGGAAATCATAATATTTGAGTCAAGAAAGACACTCTACTTCAGTTTTTTTTCCATTTTATAGATGAGAAAAATAAGAAATTAAGCAAGTTATCCAAGGTCACACAATTAACTTCAAAGCATCTCCACTATCACCCCCCTAAGTAAGCAGTAATTCACCTTTAGAGTCTTTCCTTTAGTTCTCATTAAAATGCAGGGGTGCTCAAGATATAGGACACCTGCAATTTGCATAATTGAACAGTGAGTATTCAAAGAAACCCTCAAGAAGGGAAGTAGGCTCCATGGAATGAGCTACTGACCATTTGCAGCAAGGAGAGTTGCAAAACTGGAGAGGACATGACTCTGAAGTCAGAGTGTGGGAAGAAGACACACAACTAAGGAAGGCAAACCAGATCATCATTCCATGAAATTGATTGAGTACTTGTAGTGGAATGATCAACCATCGCAGCTTGCCCGAGGTGGATGGGTGACCGCGGGTTAGGGACTTTCAGTGCTAAAATTGGAACAATTCTGGGCAACCAGGAATTCTTGGCCATCCTAAATGTCAGTGTGCCTCACTTTGTATCGGGCACTGGAAAAACAATCAAGGATCTCATAACCTAGAAACTAGTTTTTCCCAAATTCTCAAGATTTCCCTATCCGTTCTACTTTTCCCTGCCAGGCAAGAAGATTGATTTCATTTTATTCTCTATAGTTTATGTTAAGAAAGAGGAAAAGGAAAAAGATATGCCCAGCCCTTTTCTTTTCAAAGCATACCCTCTTGCCACGTAGGAATTATATTCAGCTCCTGATTACAGAAACCAGAAACTTTAAAATAGGTAAAAGTTGTCTTTTTCTCGTGTAACCGGCAATCTGGAAGAAGCCACTCAGGGCTGTTATAATAGTTCCATGCTGGAATCAAGCATCCAGGTTCTTTTCCTCTTTCAATCCAGCCATCTTTGCCTATGTTTATCTTCTCATGGTTTTAAAGGGACTAATACAGGTTCCTGCTTCAGGTGGGAGAAAGGAAAAGAACAAGGGACAAAGGTGCATGCCAGCCAAGTTAGCACTCTCTTAAAGGACTCTCTTCCCTAGTGCTCACTGAACAACTTCTACTTACATTCCGTTGAACAGAATTTATTTGTTCAATCACTTCTATCTATAAGAAGGTTTGGAGATATAGTTTTTAACTGGGCATATTGCTACCAGCATCACAACCAGTGCCAATAATTAATTACATAATTGAGAAAGAGCAGGAAATTTGATATTGGTTATTCAACTAGCTGTTTAAACCTGACTGTCTTTTAAGGAGACCCTGCCTACCCTGTAGTTACTTCTGTTCCTCCGCATGGAATCTCTTGTTTGTCAACTGCCTTTTTGAAATCTAGTTATACAGTGTTGGGCACCTGGGTGGCTCAGTCCTTTAAGCCTCTGCCTTCTGCTCAGGTTATGATCCCAGGGTTCTGGGATCAAGTCCTGCATTGGGCTCCCTGCTCAGAAGGAAGCCTGCTTCTCCCTCTTCCTCTGCCTGCCCCCTCCCCTATTGTGTGTATGCATGCTCTTTCTCTCTTTCTCTCTCAAATAAATAAATAAAATATTAAAAAAAAAAAAGAAATCTAGTTATACAATGTGAATGAGACATTGCTAATCCACTATTGTAATGGTAATCTTATCATAAAGGCCTGTAGGCAACTCTAGCTAAATTAATAGAATTTACATGAATTTATGAATGATCTGAATAGCAGTTTCAAGAAATGGGGTGCCTGCTACTTAACATTTGCAGCCTGAAAACTAAAGTACCTGAATTATTTTTCACTACTCATTTATTTCATTTATTTTGTGTTGTTTTATTTTATTATTTACATTTAGCTATATTCTTTAAGGAAAACAGCAGCACTAAACTGAAACTATGATTAAGCTTACAAATATTTTACATTACATATTTAAATGGAAAATATAAGCACCTTGTTAGTCTATTTTGAATAATATTTATCATTTCTATTAAACAGAGATGCTGTTCTAGACACAGCACTTCTTTGAGGTTAAGTTAGTACCATTCCCTTCAAATGTACTTGCAAAAATAGGACACTTCTTGACCTTTCTGTGAAAGCTGCGTAATTATTTGGTTATAAAGTGCCAAGAGGATTAGCTAAAAGCTACAGTCCATGGGCTCATGCCATTTCAACACTTAACTACAAGTTTTTAAGTAGAGCTGTTTTAACTGAAAGAGTACTTGGTCTTTGGAGTCCTTTGCTAAAATGCAGTTATCGTGTTTCAGTCTGGATAAAAGCAGAGTAAAGGAAGAGTGCCACAAAGTATAGTTTCTGGACGTTTTATTTCCACAAGTAACAAACCTCTTACAATCTACATCTGGTTTAAGACTGATGCTACTGTTACTATTACTAATAATTATGACCATCTTTCACTTTGATGTGCCAGACATTGTGCGAGGAATGATAACCCATTGTCTCTTGATAATCCAGTATCTCTAACCGACATGACAAATGTATGGCAGAGACATTATAAACCCCATTTTACCTTTGAGGAAACTAAGATGAGAAAAATCATGTAGCTCAAACTTTAGGCACAAGTCTCCAAAGCATAACCTCTCTTGCCAAAACACTGTTCTGCC
>RCUC01122295.1:0-13059 GCA_003697995.1 Taxidea taxus jeffersonii | reverse complement strand
TTATAGTATTTAACCAATATAAAAAACTTTTGTACAGCAAAGGAAACAATCAACAAAACCAAAGACAATCAACAGAATGGGAGAAGATATCAGCAAATGTCTTAGCAGATAAAGGGCTAGTATCCAAAATCTATAAAGAATTTATCAAACACCCAAAGAACAAATAATCCAATCAAGAAACTGGCAGAAGACAGGAACAGACATTTCTCCAAATGGCCAACAAGCACATGAAAAAGTGCTCAACATCACTCATAAAACCACAATGAGATACTACCTCACACCAGTCAGAATGGCTATAATTAACAAGACAGGAAACAAAAGATGTTGGCGAAGATGCAGAGAAAGGAGAGCCCTCCTATGCTGTTGGTGGGAATGCAAGCTATGGAGGTTCCTCAAAAAGTTGAAAATAGAACTACCCTACAACCCAGCAGCAATTGCATTACTGGGTATTAACCCCAAAGATACACACCAGCAATGTCTGTAACAGCCAAACTACAGAGAGAGTCCAGAGGCCCATGGACAGATAAATGGGTAAAGATGTGATATATACATACATATACATACATATACATATATAGACACATATACATACACAATGGAATACTACTCAGCAATCAAAAAATGAAATCTTGCCATTTGCAACACGTGGATGGAACTAGAGGGTATTATGCTAAGTGAAATAAGTTAGAGAAAGACAACTGTCATATGATCTGACTCATATGCGGAATTTAAGGAACGAAACAGGATCATAGAGGAAGGGAGGAAAAAATAAGATGAAATCAGAGAGGCAGACAAACCATAAGAGACTCTTAATCACAGAAAACAAACTGAGGGTTGCTGGAGGGGGGTGGGGAGATAGGGTAACTGGGTGATAGACATAAGGAGGGCACATGATGTAATGACACTGGGTATTTATCCGAGAGTGATGAATCACTGAACTCTAACCTCTGAGACTAATAATACACTATATGTTAATTAACTGAGTTTAAATAAAAAATGATGGAAATTCATAAACAAAAGGAAGGTAATTACCAGGGAATGAATACACACACCTAACTTGATGAATTTCTCATAAAATACAGTATACCTACATTAGTAGGCTTTTCTTAGATTCTTATAAATGTTGTTGGAAGTGATTTGTATCCTCTTCCAGGATTTGTGATTTACTGGTAGAACCAGATTTTCCTTATCTTTGTATCTCAGAACCAAGCTTGTAAGAGATGCTCAAATATTTGGGGGATGAATGGGTTTATGATATACAACCCAATAACTGGGAATGAATAAGAAGGTAAAACAATGCCCAAGATTTCACGCATAACCTAAAAACCAGGAGTTGTTTTAGGTACAGATTCTGAGCTTCTCTGTGAAACAAGGAAAAGGAGTAGAGTCTTGTATATGAAACTGGAGCTCAGGGGCCTAGGTTGTACTGAAGTTCCCACATATGTACCTTCCCTACTGGAGTATAATAAGATCCTCACGAACATGAAATTACACTTGTTAATTTCTGGATACCCACGAGCACTGCCACAGCATCTGATCATGAGTGCACTGAATAATATAAAAGTTATCCATCTTGGGACGCCTGGGTGGCTCAGTGGGTTAAAACCTCTGCCTTCAGCTCAGGTCATAATCCCAGGGTCCTGGGATCAAGTCCCTCATGGGGCTCTCTGCTCAGCAGGGAGCCTGCTTCCTCCTCTCTCTGCTTGCCTCTCTGCCTACCTGTGATCTGTCAAATAAATATATAAAATCTTAAAAAAAAAAAGTTATCCATCTTGAGACAAACTTGGTTTGTACCACACTTGACTTATTTGTAATTTGTAATGGGTATTGAGTAATTTGTATTGAGGAATCTTTCTTCGTTCTTCCTTCGAATATGAGGGCCTACTACATGACAGGCAATACTCTAAAATCCAAGGACAAGTCAGTGAATTAGCCAAACAGGATCCCTGTCTTCATGGAGCCCATACTCTAATGGGGGCAAAAACACATAAACTGCTCATTTCAGAAAGGGCTGAGTGCTCAGAAAACCAAGGGTCAGTAAGATAAAGAGTAACTGGATGAGTTGCCCTAGGTGGACAGGGCAGTTGATGTGAAACCCAAATGAAGAAGAACCAGTCACATGAACAGCCAGAGGAAGACTGAGGGCAAAGGCCCTGGGAGAGCACAAGACTGGCCTGTTATCCGAATGATGAGAGTGGTGGGGCGGGGGAAGGGGGGCATGGAGAAGCAGGAGGGACCATATCACTCAGATCCTTGTAGCCACAGTAAGGGATCTAGACTGTATTCCAAGGGAAATGGAGCCACTAGAGGATAGGTATTAAGCAGGTTTAAAAGAGTAGTAAATGATGTAGCAGACCAAAGGGAACAAAAGTCTGGATGGCCAGAAAAAAGGATAGCAACTGGAGCCAAAATCCAATTGGGAACTATGGAAAGATCGGGATTTCAGGCAGGAAAAAGGATTGAGAAAGGAAGAAAAAAGGACTGGCTGAAAGTCTATTTACAAAACTGTCATGCAGGCAGCCAAGCTTATAACACCCGAAAATGAGAGGATTCTCCTCTGATAAGATGGAATAACACGGACATTTCCAGGTAGAGGACAACCTGCTGCCAGAATTGACACTGAGAATTTATTACCATCTTTTACTCCCTCGTCCATAAATATAACATAAAACGGGACAGAGCACTGGCCATTTGTAAAAATCTTCAATCACAAAGAGTCCAAAACAAATAAACCATAAGAAAATACATGGAAGAGACAAAGCCAATTGCACAGGGAGAAGAAAAACGCCTTATTAAAAACTACAGTGGACCCTTAAACAACACAGGTTTGAACTGTGTGGGTCCATTTACAGACAGAATTTCTTCAATAAATATAGTACAGTACTATAAATGTATTTTCTCTTCCTTATGACTCTTAATAAATTTTCTTTTCCACTTTATTGCAAAAACACATTATATAATAGATATAAAAAATTTGTGTTATAAACATTCGAGGGTGGTGGGGTTACATCATATGATTAAATAAAGCTTAAATAAAGTAAAAAAAAAAAAAAATTTGTGTTAACTATGTTCTCAATAAGGCTTCCAGTCAACAGAAGACTATTAGTAGTTAAGTTTTTTTTGTTGTGTTTTTTTTAAAGATTTTATTTATTTATTTGACAGAGAGAGAGAGAGATCACAAATAGGCAGAGAGGCAGTCAGAGAGAGGGGGAAGCAGGCTCCCTGCTGAGCAGAGAGCCCGATGCGGGACTCGATCCCAGGACCCTGAGATCAGGACCTGAGTTGAAGGTAGAAGATTTAACCCACTGAGCCACCCAGGCGCCCAGTAGTTAAGTAGAGACAACATATTACATAATGCAAAACAGATGCCGGCAAAGCAATCAGAAAACAAAGTTCTGAAAGTAAAAACTGGATAAATAACAACGTAAGAGAAGCTAAAACCCAAAACATGCCAGAAGGGAGAGGAGACATAAAAAATAGGAGATAAACAGATAATACTAGAGAAATCAGCCCATGAGGTCCAACCTCCAACTAAGTTTTTTTTTTAATTGAAAGGGCCCAGGAAAACAGAAGGAAGAGAAATATACGAAGACTTATCATTATGACATTTCAGAATAACAATGATAGAAAACACTACCAGAAAGCATCTAGAAAGACAATCAAGTTACTTATAAGGACAAAGAAACAGAAAGCATTAGATTTCTTATCAGGTCCAGGAAGCGAGATATCATGAAGTTATCATTTTTAAGTTCTGAATGTAAATTATCTACCACTGGAAACTTATTCAAATTATCAGTCAAGTATACAGGTAGATTTTTCTAGAAACTTTGACATCAGTAGCTCAAAAAATTATCTTTCATGCATTCTCCCTCAGAAAGCTAACAGAAAATGCGCTCCTGCAAAACAAGATTATAAACTGTGCAAGATGATGAAATGAGATCTGCTTAAGATTCTCTTTCCCTCTGCCCCTCCCCACCTCTAAAAAAAAAAAAAAAGGTAAAATATAAATCTTGACTCTCCAATAAATCACAAGTTGTCATTCCTTATGGCATGCAGGTAAAGAAGCGGGGACTCCACCATGGTTAATAAATAATGTCTAGGGGCACCTGGGTAGCTCAGTGGGTTAAAGCCTCTGCCTTCAGCTCAGGTCATGATCCCAGGGTCCTGGGATCGAGCCCCGTATCAGGCTGTCTGCTCAGCGGGGAGCCTGCTTCCTCCTCTCTCTGCCTGCCCCTCTACCTACTTGTGATCTCTGTCAAATTTTTTTTAAAAAGTCTAAAACTGCAAAATCAAGAACTAGCTGTGAATAAATTATTTACGAATATGGAAGTAAATAGGTAAAGGAAACAGTGGAGTGGAGGGCTGAAGGGAAGTACTTTATGCCTTGGGTACTGTTAACTTTTGAAATTTCCTGTTAAAACAAAATTTGAGAAAACCCAGTCTTAATAAAAGAGTTGAACTAGTATGGAATATAGGTGAGGCTGGGTGGGGTGAGGTTCTGAGCCAAGAGCCAAGAAAGAATTCCTGAACATCTCTGATGCTAAAAGGTTTTATTAAACACAGGACCTGAGAGCAGCGGGAGTTGCACTGGGGTTGTTTGGAGCAATTGATTATACTCTGGGTTGGGGGAGGTAAGGAAAACCCGCAGGTTTTCAATAGAACTTTCATATGCTAACGAAGACCTACAAGATACCAGAGGCCTGGCCATTTTCAAGTTAAGCTTGTTTTCTACTCTAGCAAGGTATTAACATTAAGATAGTTGGGAGCTTCCCGGAAGAATGTCACACACAGCTCAGGGGGGTGGGGGGCAGAACTGCAGGGTGTCAGCTTCTGCTTTGTCTCCAGCTAGCCTTCCGCTCCCTCATCATAAAGAAAAGAGGGGGTCAAAAGACACTAGTTAAGAAACCAATGCAAGCCGAAGATGAGGATGATGGTGGTTATCACAGATGTGGAGAAGAGAACATATTTCACATTTCTTAAAGACATAAAACTGAAGCCACTTCCAGAAAGAGCTGGTATTTGTAAGGGGGAAGGGATGGGACCAAAGGAAAGGGCAAAACCCAAGACACCCACATCCTTGGGTGCTGGTAACATCTGAGACAGGAAGGGGGCAAAGGAGAAAAGAGGTGACAAATCAAGAGTTCTGTTTTAGGGGTATTAAGTTTGAGATGCTTTTTAGATCTCCAAGTGGGGCTATCAAGAAAAAAAACGGTTGATACATGATCCTGGGGTACAGGAGAAAAGTGAGAGCTGGAGGCGGCAAACTGAGTCATTAGTTACAGTTAATATTTAAGTCTCTAGGGCTGGATAAGATACCATGGGGAGAGAACAGAAGGAAAGGGAATAGAAATATATATTTGTATTATAATGTTACAGAAATATAATGGAAAATAACTGTATCTAATGGAATAAAGGCAAGTACCTGTCCACAAAATTTTTATTTCAGAGACAGAAAGATGATAGCTAGATCGACAGATGTATAGATATTTGTAATTTATAGGAAAAATTTATTTCCTATCAAAGACTGTGATCCAAAAACATTTAATAAAACATTCTAGTTATGGGCATCTGAGTGGCTCATCTGGTTAATCGTCTGACCCTTTGTTTTGGCTCAGGTCTTGATCTCAGGGTCATGGGATCAAGCCCCATGTTGGGCTCCGTGCTCAGTGTTGTCTGCTTCTCTCCCTCCCCTCTCACTTTCTCTCTCTCAAATAATTTTTTTTTTAAATAAATAAATTCTAAGGGATGAGAAGCCAGGAAAAGATAAACAATTAGGCACTATGGGACTAAGGTTTTATTAGACAGTAATAAATGACGTTTTCCCAACCAAAGGCAGCCCCCTCAAGGTCCTGGAAATCTTGCTTCCAAAATTCCTTAGAGACTTACCTATCCCTAACCCCCTTCCAACTTCTAAGTATATAATGGAGCACTCTTCCTGACCCCAATGCAGCTCTTTCTGCCCATGGGTCCTGTCCTCATGCTTTAATAAAATCACCTTTTTGCACCAAAGACATCTCAAGAATTCTTTCTTGGCTGTTGGCTTCGAACTCTAATGTCTTCCCTACATCAGGAAGGCACTATGAAAACACAGTGTACAAAAGCCAAGAGAAATACTTCATAGAAGGAATGCTCACCTGTACAGAATGAGTATGAGAGGTTAAATACAATAAGGCTAAGTGACCACAGACTTGGTAATATCGAGGCCATTTGTTACTGACCTTGACAAGGGCCACTTCAGTGAATGGTGAAAGTGTAAAGCATTTCAGCAGGATGAGAGGCAAGACAAGTACACACAACCAATACACACGAGAGAAAGAAAAACTCCGGAGAAACCTGAAATTTGAAAGTCAGCAATGACTGTTGTCAAAGAGCCAGTCAGTTCTGCAATAAAATAGGTAATGAGTTTCTTGGGGCAGGCCTGCATCACAGGTTTCTAATCTCCTACCTGACAGTATTTGAACAGGGCCTTTAGAGAGTTAATTAAGGTTAAAAGAATTCAAAAGGGTGAGGCCCTAATCCAATATGACTGGCACTCTTTTTAGAAAAGATTAGGGCACAGGCACACAGAAGAAAGACTACACGAGGACACCAGGAGAAGACAGCTATCTTCAAGCCAAGGAGAGGCCTCAGAAGAAATCAACCCTGCTGACACCTTGCTTGATCTTGGACTTCTTGCCTCCAGAACTGTGGGGACACACATTTCTGTTGTTTAATGTCTGTGGTATATTGTTACGGCATCCTTGCAAACTAATACAATACCCGAGATTCTCCAGTCTCAAGTCTAATTGGATCCTTCCCTCCACTCCCCAGGCCCCAGGTCCAACCTAGTCAAAACATGAAACTACTCCATCATTAGCTCTCCCAACAAAACAGTGCTTGAATTACTTTCTTCATAAAGCTATTAGTTCTGGACCACTCCAATCAAAATAAAATGTATTTTACTTACCACACCTCATCTCTCATTTCCACAACATTTTCTGAAACCAAAGGCAAGGCATTTTTAGAAAAATGAGTAAAATCAAAGTTAACTAGCTATTGGGAGCTAAGAGAACAAAGATGTTTAAGTAGCAACGGGGAATCTGGGTGCCCCCAAAGACAGATTTGGCAAATATTCTATACAAGCCTCTGTATGGTCTACATACCACACAGATCCCCACCTCCAAGCAGCTCGCACCCTCCTTCCTCACAGGCAAACAAATCACAAAGATCTGGTTTCCTTACTTCCAGCATCTTACATATCTACAATTAGCCCCAAATCATAAGCAGGAAATGGAGAAAGGTGTTCAATTGTTTTAAGAGCAGAAAAGAAAGGCTGTTAACTCTGGTTCTTTCCTATGGCAAGAAAATTAAAAATGTACATACAAGTATGTAAACACAAATATATATAATAAAATGCAACTGTAAATACAAATATATATAAAATGCTTTTGCATAAATGCACACATCTTTTCCAAACACAGCTGATACTGAGCAGTTAGTACATTAACCATGAAATGAATAAGCCCTAGAATATTTACTTTTATTTCTGACAAATTATTGCATCGAAGGCTGAACTAGCCTTCAATACATACTGGAATTATGAAAAATGAAACTTACTGACACTGGATTCTCAATACTTCCCAAATTTTCACAATCCCCCAGTCACTCTGCTAAGGGACTTGTGGTTATCAGTTACTGTATATAAAGAAATCAAGAAGATCTAAAATTGTGCTAATATTACCCTGAAAAAGTTTTACATCCTCCCATCCCGAGAAAGAAAAAAACATCACAGCAAACAAAATAGCACCATTATTATCCAACAGAGTTAGGTTACCTGACCCGGGAGGTTTAATATAGCCGGTGTTTTTTAAATTCTGCCTTGCCTCGACATTTCTGCCTGGAATTCAGTTTAAGCCTGAACTCGAAGTAAACAATTTCCCGAGCGCTTCAAACCCAACTCTGTCCCTACCCCTCATTAAATGAAGGAAGGGAAACCTCTCATCATCATCAGGGTCAGAACCTCTGAAAAAGGAAAAGGAGTAGCCAATCACTTCACCTTCGAGTACAGGCCAAGGTTAAAATCTGGGCAGCCAGTGTTAAGAATGCCAATCAAGAGCAGACGCTGCCCGTGAAGCAATCTCGGGTTTAACCCCAAGTCAGGATGCCCAGCCATGGATCCTGCTCCTTCCCTCTCCAGGATGCCGGCGGGCCTCTCCTGGGGAAGGGCCACGTCTCCCCCGGCTCAGTCCTTAGAGCTCGGTGGACAGCGGACGATGTTAAGACACCTGTCCATCCACGCCATTAGAAACAAAAACAAACAAACAAAAACAGAACAAGTGAGCACCCGAGTCGCGCTGGCGTGTGTACTAGCGTGTGAAGTGCCCCGCGGCGGATGCCCCACTCACCGCACACCATCAGCAGCAGCACGATCACCAGCGTGGTCACGAACACCACCAGGGTCAGCCCGATGTTGTGCCACATCTTGGGGGGAGGACGGCGGTCGGCGCCTGGCTGCCGAGCGGCGGGCGGGCCGGTGGCGCGTGCGGGGCTTCAGCTGCGGGGGCTGCTGGGCGGCAAGGGCGGCGGGCGCCCCCTCGGCAGCGCCCCCAGGGGGCGGGACTGGGGCGGCGCGGGGGTGGAGGGCCCTCCTTCGCTCCCCGGCCCGCGGAGCGCGCGGCAAGGCGCGACGCTGGGAGCCCCTACCCCCTCATCGCTTCGGGGAGCCGGGGACGCGCAGCCCGGAGACCCCGGCGACAGCCGGATGTACTTCCATGGCGGACGCCGCGCGCCCGTGGACGGGAGAGAGGGCGAGCACAGGGACGCGCGGCGGCCACACGGCCCTCGTCGCCGTCCGCCCGGGGCGGATGAGGCTGGGAGATGGAAGGTGGGAGGCCCCTCAGCTCCTTGAGCCAGTGGCTAACGTCTCCGGCGGCGGCCGCCGCAGTTTCTCGACCCCAGTCCCCTCCCCCAGCATGAGCTCAGCACCGAGCACGCCCACCGCTCTCCTCCTCCGCGGCGCGGGGCCAGCTGGGAGATGAAGTGCAGAGCCCAGTGAAGGCTATTGGAGGTCGCCCGCGGGGACTACAACTCCCACAATGCACCGCCAAGTTGGACGCTTTGCTTCTCCCTCCCTGTGCCTTTGGCTTTTCTGGAGCCACAACCTCTGTCTAGCGACTGCGGTTTGCTGTGCTCGGAACCCGCGTTAATTGGCTGACTGCGCTGCGCTGTGCGAAAGCGCCAGAGTGATTGCAACCATTAACCCACACATGTAGTCGGTTTGTTCCACGATCGACTATGCACGAAGAGGGAAGAAAAGGGGAGGCAGCTGCCTGGAAAACTGGTTGCATGTGAACCTAGCCTATTGCTGGGGGTGCATGTCGGATACTTGGGCTTTTGAGGAAATACTCACTTCCGTGCCAAAAAGGCGAGCCAGAGGCACAGTCTCCCTTTTCCCCCTGTAACAGATGTTGGTCTGTGTTTTCATGAGTAATATATTTCAGAAATGATCCGTGAGGGACTGAAGTACATCTGCTCAGCCCTTAATTCACCTGAGTTGTAAATTTAAATTTAATTCAGGGACTTACTTGAAACCAAGCTGCACATGACCCAGAGCTGAGGATTCAGTCGCACTGGCTTGAACAAACCACTGTGAAACAAGACAATTGAAATACTCTCAAGTACTCTATCTCTACCTGCAATCAAAACTCTTCAATTCCGCCAGATTATATTCCTTCGTTAAAGATGTGCCCCAAGAAGAGAGGATAAATGTGTAGCTCACTTTTACAAGGTACCGTAATAGCCTTTCCGTTCTCCTATGCCTCCGTTGCTCCCTGCAGTACCTTTCTGTTCTTCTGCAAATTCCTTTCATTTGTTCTCTGTCCAAAAACAAGCCAACAAACTCTGAGCAGGAATCTCTTGATTTAACAAATGTGTCTTGGCTGTAACCCAGCTGCCCCTCTCTAAATTGTATTCCCTAAGCAGCAGTATTATGAATAAATACTGCGTATGAAAATACATTAAGGGATAATGACTGCAGGAGATTTAATACAGGGTTCCTATAAAGAGAATGAATCCAGTGCAATTATGATATATTGATCAAAAAAGTCAATTCTGTTGCATAAATGAAACACATTTTATTAAAGCCCAATTGAATAGTTGAAAATAACAGAACACTGGGAATAATTTATTTTAAAGCTTTTTATCTTTCCTTCCATTCCCATGTATTGAATATGTAATAGAGGCCTGTGTTCTAAATGCTAGGGATACAGCAGTGAATGAGACAAAGGTGTTTATACTCTAGATGCTTATCTCTAACCTCTCATTCCTGTAATGAAAACAAGTGGGAGGGACGCCTGGGTGGCTTAGAGGGCTGAGCCTCTGCCTTCAGCTCAGGTCATGATCTCAGGGTCCTGGGATTGAGCCCAGCATTCGGAGTGTCTGCTTGGCAGGCAGCCTGCTTCCCCCTCT
The DNA here is from genome assembly GCA_003697995.1 of Taxidea taxus jeffersonii. Classification (NCBI taxonomy): domain Eukaryota; kingdom Metazoa; phylum Chordata; class Mammalia; order Carnivora; family Mustelidae; genus Taxidea; species Taxidea taxus. Next base: position 2,613 of record RCUC01122295.1, on the reverse strand, counting down.
TTCTCTGCCTGCCTACTTGTGAAATCTCTGTCAAATAAATAAATAAAACCTTAAAAAAAAAAAGAAAGAAAAAAGAAAAAACAAGCAGGAGAGCATGATTTTTTTTAAAAAGGGGGTGTTATTTTATATTGGGGGGGATCAGAGAAGGCCTATTTGAGTAAGTGACATTTAATCTGAGACCTAAAGGGTCCAGCCATGGAAATACCTAGAGAAAGAGTGTACCAGGTAACAGGAGCAGCTAGAGCAAAAGGCACAAGGAGCAAACAGCCATTCCTCTAGACCTTGGTAGTGTTTCTCAACATTTTAGAGCACCTAGGGAGATTTTAAAATTACAAATGGCCAGAGCAAATGACTCAGAATCTCTAGAGGTCAGTCCCAAGCACACACTTTTTTAAAAGCTCCCAAGTGGGGACGCCTGGGTGGCTCAGTTGATTAAGCAGCTGCCTTTGGCTCAGGTCATGATCCCAGCGTCCTGGGATCGAGTCCCACATCGGGCTCCTTGCTCAGCAGTGAGCCTGCTTCTCCCTCTGCCTCTGCCTGTGCTCGCTCCTGCGCCCTCTCTCTATCTGACAAATAAATAAATAAAAATTTTTTTTAAAAAAGGATTAAAAGCTCCTAAGTGGTTCTAATGTGCACCCGTGGTTAATCACTGCTCTAAGTCGTTGAATGGTCTCTGGACCAGCAGCATTAGGATCCCCTGGGAACCTACTGGAAATGCGAGTTCTCAGGAATTACCCAGACCTATTGAATCCAAAACTCTGGGGGTAATCTCAGGGAAAAGAAGGAAGGAAGGAAGGAAGGAAGGAGAGAGAGAGAGAAGGAAGGAAGAAAGGAGAGAAAGAAAAAAAAGAGGGCACCTGGGTGGCTCAGTGGGTTAAGCCTCTGCCTTCAGCTCAGGTCATCATCCCAGGGTCCTGGGATGGAGCCCTGCAGCGGTGCTCTCTGCTCGGCGGGGAGCCTGCTTCCTCCTCTCTCTCTGCCTGCTTGTGATCTCTCTCTGTCAAATAAATAAATAAAATCTTTAAAAAAAAAGAAAAGATCTATTGGATTAGGATAGTAATCAATGGAATAGTGTCAAGTGGAAAGATCTGGGGTATGTTCTGGAAAGAGAATCCTATCAGGATTAGCTGATAGACTAGGTGTGAAAACAGGTGAGGAAAAGAAATAAAAAATGACTCCCAGGTTTATAACCTGAGCTTCTAGGGGAATGGCTGTGCCCTATCTTGAAGTGGGAAAGATGATGCAATCATCTCCCTAGAATGCTTTATGAACTTCTCTCTCTACAAATGATCCTTAGCTGTCCAGGTGAAGAATGTGGTGACTGTGGTAAAGTCCCATAACCAAGAACCAAAGTCTTTTAATTCTCAGAAGTCCAAGGGCTTTTCCACTAAACCCTGCTGCCATGTCTCATCATTTGCTATATGAGCACAGATCATGTTTCCAAGGATAAATTCTGTAAGGATTTTCAAGGGTAAGGTCTTAAAATTACTCTCAAGCTATGATTATTTCTTGAGTCTACTTACTGTTCTCATCCATGTATAAAATGCTCCACTGCCCTTCTTTCTGACCTCAAGCCTACTAATCCTTCAATGTCTGTCCAGTTTCCTCCTCAGTAAGACTTGCCAGCTTCCTATTCATTTGTCTGTCCAGCTCCTCTACGCCAGTGGCTCCTGGTCTTACCTGTACATGGGAAGCTTTAAAAGCAGATTCTCAGGTTTCATGCCATGCATGTGAAAGGTGGGCAGGAGGATATAGAGAGTTTCTAACTGTTTAATGCCCTCTAGGTTTTTAGAAGCACTAGTGCAAACTATATTTAGAAATTAATTAGGTATCTGTCTTATGATATTCCTTGGATTATTTCATGTTATTTATATTTCATGCATACATATATATCATTTAATATATATATACATATACACACATTATATATATATACACACACACACATGTTCTGATTCTTAGAGGAGAGCATTTACTCCTCCCCTGCTCTTTCCTTCCATAAGGGAGGAAACTCAATTGGAAATGTCTAGACTCTCTGTGCTCTTTTATTCTGTGTGTCCTTGGTCTGGGGACGAGTAACTTATCTAATTAGTGCATTTAGGAAAAATAAAGTGGGTTTGCTGAACTTGTCTCCTCCCACATTCCTCTTGGGTGTGAGCTGCCCTAAGCATCTTGTCTGCGTAGGGAGGGCGCCACTAGTTCAGCATTGCCTCAACTTAGGGTTTAATTAGCAGGCTTGACTGGCTCTCACATTATTATATGTTCTCTGACCTAGTCTTTATTATTAATAAAGATGACATTTGGCTTCCATGTGTCTTACTCTTTTTTTTTTTAATTTCTCAACTGGGCAACATTATTCATGGTTCCCTTTTAGCAATTCCAGATAATTAAGACAATTAAGGGAAGAAGCCTTGCATTCAGCATTTATGTAGTACCACATAGTAGGTGCTAGTCGGATATTTAGTGGTCCAAATATTTGATCTCTAAAGCCTGGAAATAGCCCTGAATTTTGGTCATTTGATCTCTTTAAGTATTATGGGAAGAATTATGCCACATGTGTTTACTGAGTACAAAGGAACTAAGAGATGAGATTCCTGCCCTCAAGGAAAACCC